>LJIJ01000347.1:0-135334 GCA_001718145.1 Orchesella cincta
GCTCAACATATCCAAAAAAGTGATGTTGGCCTCAACAGTATTTCAAAAAGTATGGGTGCTAACAGTAGTTCCAAAATATGTTGGGCTCAATACACGTATTTGCAAAACTATGTTGCCGAACAGTATTCAAAAGATGGTGGGCGTCAACAGTATTTCAAAAATGTTGGCTCAACAGTATTTCAAAAATTGATGTTGGCTGCAACAGTATTTAAAATATGTGGCTTCAACAGTATTCAAAATATGTGTGGCCTCAACAGTATTTCAAAATATGTTGGCTCAAACGGTATTCCGAAAAGTAGTTGCCTCAACGTATTTCAAAATATTGTTTGCTCAACGTATTTCAAATTATGTTGGTCAACATTATGTTCAAAATATGTTTGCTCAACATATGTCAAAATATGTTGTCCAGTATCAGAAAATACTGTTGTCAACATATTTTCAAATATGGTTGTCAGTAGTATTCAATACATATGTTGGCTCAACAGTATTCCAAATATGTGGCTCAGCAGTTTCAAGCATATGTGTGTCACATTATCCAAAGATGTTGCGTAAACGTAGTCAATATGTTGCTCAGCAGATTTAAGAATATGGGCTCAACATATCCAAAATATGTTGTCAACAGTATTTCAAAATATGTCTCAACAGATTCAACGTAGGTTGGCTACAGTATTCCAGGTATTTGCGGTGCAACCGGTGAGGTTCCAAAATCATGGGGGGCGCGTCAACGAATGCAAATATGGGTGCTCAACGAGGATTCCAAAATAGTTGCTAACAGTCAGAATCATATGTGGGCCAACTATTCCAATATGTGTGCTCACACATCAAAATATGTTGGCCAACAGTATTCAAATATGGTGCTCACAGGTATTCCAAGAAGTAGGTGTCAACAGATTTCGAAAATATGGTGCCAGAGCAGTGGTAGTTCGAATATATGTTGGGCACGATCAAATATGGTAACGTATTTCACCATAATATTTGGGCTCAACAGTATCAATGACTGTTGTAAGCAGATCAAAATATGTTGGCTCAGAAGGTATTTCAAACGTATGTTGGCTCAACGTATTCAAAATATGTGGAACAGTATCCAAATAGTTGGCTAACAGTTCTTCAACATATGGTTGCGTCAGCAGTATCCAAGAAGGTATGTGGGCGTCAACAGTATTTCAAAATATGTTGGCTGAACAGTATTTCAAAATATGTTGGCTCAACAGTATCTGTAATAGTTGCGGTCGCAAAGGTGATCCAGGAAGAATCGATGTGTGCTCAGCGGAGTATCAAAATTATGTTGTCAACAGTACTCCAAAAGGTTGCGTACATATTTCAAGAATGTAGTGGTGCTCAGTGGTCCAAAGATATGTTGGGCGTCAACAGTAGTTTCAGAAATATGTCTGGCCTCAACGAGTATTTCAGATATGTTGGCCCAACAGTATTTCAAAATATGTTTTGGTAACAGTAGTGCAGAAGTACTGTTGTAACCGTTTCCGATGAGGAATAGTGTACGAGTGTCCAAATATGGTTGGTCCAGCAGTATTTCGAACAGAGTATTTGGTCAAAGGATTTCCAAAATATGTTGGCTCAAGAGATTTCAAATATGTTGGCCACGCCCCGCAACAGGATAAAGTATGTGGTGCTACAGTATTTCCAAAGTAGTGTGCTCAAAGTATTCCGAATAGTGCTCCAACAGTATTCAAAGGTATGTGTCGCGTCAACCAGTGTTCCACGAGATATGTTGCGCAACAATTTCAAAATATGTTGGCTCAACAGTATTTCAAAATATGGTGGCTCAACAGTATTTCAAAATATGTTGGTTCAACAGTATTTCAAAATATGTTGGCTCAACAGTATTTCAAAATATGTTTGTCTCAACAGTTCAAAAAGTAGGTTGGTCACAGTATTCCAAGGTATGGTTGGCTCGAACGTATTCCAAATATGTTGCGTAACAGTATTCAAAATTAGTGCTCAACGTATTTCAAATATGGGTGGGTCAACAGTATTCAGCTTGTTGGTCAGAAATATTTTATGATGTTGGTCAAAGTAATCAAAGTACTGTTGGCTAACAGTTATTCCAAAATAGGTTGGGCTCAACATTTTCAAATATGTTGGCTCAACAGTATCCAAAATATGTTGGTAACAGTATTTCGAAAAATATGTTGGCGTAACGTTTCAACACTATGTGGCTCAACAGTATTTCAAAATATGTTGGCTCAACAGTACTTTTTCAAAATATGTTGGCTCAATAGTATTTCAAAATATGTTGGCTCAACAGTATTTCAAAATATGTTGGCTCAACAGTATTTCAAAATATGTTTGCTCAACAGTAATTCAAATATTCGGTCAACAGTATTTCAAAATATGTTGGTCAACGAGTATTCAAAACTTATGTTGCCTCACAGTATTTCAAAATATGTTGCTAGACCAGTATTTCAACAATATGTGTTTCGAACAGGTTCCAAAATATTTGGCTCAACAGTATTTCAAAAAATATGTTGGCTCAACAGTATTTCAAAATATGTTGGGCTCAACAGTATTTCAAAAGTGTGTGCTCAACGTATCCAAATATGTTGGCCTCAACAGGATTCAAAAAAGTTGCCTCAACAGTATTTCAAAATATGTTGGCTAAACAGTATTTCAAAATATGTTGGATCAACAGTATTTCAAAATATGTTGGCTCAACAGCCATATTCCAAACAAAATAATAGTTCGCGCTAACAAGAATATCTTCAAAAACAAACATAATGTTTTGTCAACGACAGTATTCAAAATCAGGTGACTCATACAGATAATCCAGAAATATGTTGGAACCTCAACGAGTATTTCAAATATGATGTGCCATAACAAGATGTTCACAAAAGAACCTGTTGCCTCCACCGCCGTCCACTTCCCACCCTCACTGTGCTCAAACCAGCGTATTTCAAAAAATATGTTGGCTCAACACAGTATTTCAAAATATGTTGGCTTAACAGTATTTCAAAATATGTTGGCTCAACAGTATTTCAAAATATGTTGGCTCAACAGTATTTCAAATTATGTTGGCTCAACAGTATTTCAAAATATGTTGGCTCAACAGTATTTCAAAATATGTTGGCTCAACAGTATTTCAAAATATGTTGGCTAACAGTATTTCAAAATATGTTTGGCTCAACAGTATTTCAAAATATTTGTTGTTGCTCAACAGTATTTCAAATATGTTGGCTCAACAGTATTTCAAAATATGTTGGCCCAACAGTATTTCAAAATATGTTGCGCTCAACACAGTATTTCAAAATATGTTGGGCTCAACAATGTTCCAAAATATGTTGGCTCAACGTATTTCAAAATACAGTATTTCTCATCAAAAAATATGTTGGCTCAACAGTATTTCAAAATATGTTGGCTCAACAGTATTCCAAAATATGTTGGCTCAACAGTATTTCAAAATATGTTGGCTCAACAGTATTTCAAAATATGTTGGCTCAACAGTATTTCAAAGTATGTTGGCTCAACAGTATTTCAAAATATGTTGGCTCAACATTAGTGTCCGAAAATGAGTTGCTCAACAGTATTCAAAAGTATGTTGCTCATATTTTGGCCTTCATAAACCACATCTTTGAACATGGTCTATATGCACTTCAACATTTCGTGTTAGTAATAATAATTAAAATCATGATCAAAATCTGGTTACAGACAATTACAGACAAGGTGTTCAGAAGAGCTAATTTCCAAGGCTCGCTTTGACGACAAAACATATCTCACGGACGTTTCTGTCAGTTATCGTGATTTCATCTGGCCGGTGGTAGTGAGCGATTTTAATCAAAAGAAGTACTTCGTATAGGCCCAAATCGGTTACATCGGGTTGGGAGACTGTAGCGCTTCTCTCTCAAAAATGTTGTGTCAGAATGTTTTGTGACAATTCTGGCGTTAGGCGTCACGAGGTTGTACAAGCGCCCATGAGAGAGTGCGGGTTAACTCTGATGTAGTACTTGAACGATATTTCACAGTGCAGAGCAATCTCCCCTATACCCTAACAATCAGTTCATGTCGTTCGAGCTTTGTTTTGAGTTATCGCATGGACAGACACCCCTTCGGTATCGCTAAACATGTGACAAAACAGTGATGCCCCAGTGGTCATGGGTGTAAATACAAAACAACAGCATTTGTTTGATTGCTAAACTACCGCCCTATGAGTCAGCCACAAGTCCACAGGGATGACAGACGCTGCCCTTGAGGCCCCTCCCCTCCTCCTGCATATTCACGCGCTACGCTTTACGAACAGGGGGGTAGCAACACTCGGAATGATGAGATGAGGTACCGTTGATGTTTATGAAAATGAAAGATACATATTATAAAACATTTCAAATCGATGAGTAGGATTTTATTGTTGTTATTTATACTTTGAATTCTATATTCCCAAATTGATGGGATTTTTTATTTCAATAATTTGACGAAGAAATGAAAGTTGGTGAACAGATATTCTCTGCTAACATAAGAAAAGGAAGAACTACTAGATATTTCTATGACTTATAATTTAACTAAACAGTAATAAAAATGAGGTATTCATCTTCCGTATATACGGCATGAAGAGGTTGGACGACAGAGGGGTGATCATGCAGTTGTAAAACTTACTTGCATATAATTCCAAACTTCTCAAATATTCCTAAATCTTTAAGGTATTTCAGATCCCTGTGCATGACCTCACTAGAAGACTCAGTTTCGGCATTAAAATTAGGAACATGTTTGGATATCTTGTAGTTTCTGAAAAAAGATTCAGTGTTATTCAAGTAATTACGTAAGGTTTCCATAAGAGGACTGTCAACTTGTAGAAAATTAGTGGATTCGAATTCTATATACTCTTTAACTAATGGAGCAAGGGGTGAATTAGCATCTTCTGCTTTCAACTTTGAAATAAAGTCACGAGTGGGCACCGGCTCAACATCTATTCCGAAATCTTTCGCAACGCTTATCAACACTTGTTCTACCTCACATTTATATTGACCTAAGTTATAAACGTCATACGATGCATTTTGGTTAAGGAAAACATCTAATGCTACCTTTGAGCACCTATCCACAGGCAAAACGGGAAGTGGCGCGACTTCTTCCGGCATAGCTCTTAGCTTCATCATAGCTAACCATCTAAGAAGGTAGTGATTGCTCTCAAAATCACATCTACCTGTATTACTTTCTCCTGTTATGATAGGAAATCTAAAGACTTTGCATGGAATGCCGCGTTCAATCGCTTTTTCGAATAGCTGCTCAGCGATAAATTTGCTTAAAGGATAGCCAGCATTAAATGTGAAATCATCGTAAGTTCCAATATCCTGCCAATCTTCCGAAATAGAGCCATCAATGGTGACACCAACAACTGTTAAAAGGGAGGATGAGTAAAGTACGTGTTTGAGGGTCTTATCAACAGCAAATTCCAAAATGCGAATCGCTCCTTTCACATTAACAGTACGAACAGTTGTCTTAAAAGTTTCTGGAGATTTCCAGTATCTGGCTTGGTGGTCGGCTTTAATTGCATTGTGAATAACGGCATCTACCTCTTCACACAGTTTACTGTATTCATCTTCTGGAAGCCCAAAATTTGGTGTCGTAATATCACCTTGTATGCATTCAACTTTCTCCATGTCTACTTGATCTAACAGTTTCAAATGCGTAAGCCTTGACCTTACCCGTTCAAGAGGGGTAGACTTTCCACTCTTTCTAACTAAACAATATATTTTTGAAATATCAGTTTTATTGCTAAGATCTCGTAAAGTATATGGTCCTAATGTGCCAGTGCAGCCGGTTAGCAAAACTGTTCTGATTTCTGAAACTGGCTTTATGCTTGCGTTTTGAGAGTTAATATGCTCTGGTAGACATGAATCTTCCCTAACAAGTAGTTTCAGTTCCTCCTGTGTCGGTATGTTGGCGTTTTCTTCATTTCCTTCCAAAATATCAACGAGCCTGTTGGCAAGGATCTCAGTGGTGTTGCAATCTTTTAACTGGGCTGCAGTCAATGCCATCCTTGTTCCTAAAATAGAAATAGGAACCCAAAATATAGTCATGAAGGATCAAAAATCTGTTCATCTGATTGAAGATCTCTATCTACAGGTAAATTTATGTCCTGAACGCCAAACAATACACGTTTGCAATAAAAAAAAATTTTTGTGATCTGAATTTCTAAACATTATAAGACTCATTACTTTTTTGGTAAATTGGGAATTTGTTGGAAATTGTATATTACGATTTGGTATGTCACAGTCCTCGTAAATAACTACTGATTTTCAACCAAATTGGACATAATAATTCACTTCTTGGTGTAAGTCGAGTAGAGGATATAAATTTACCTGACGGTAGGTAGATAAGAGGATAAAATAGCATAGTCTAGTAGAATAAATTAATTTTACATTCATACCGTGGTATACAGGTACAAATATTATATGATAAAGGTGAATAGCAATAATTAGATAATATTGGATAACATCAATTTACCTAAAATGTTTTGCAAAGAGTTCTTCATCTCAAGTGTCATAAGGCTATCAATCTGTTAAATCAGAAATAAAAACCCACATATAATTATGATTCTAAGCGCATCTTTATCTCATGAATATTTCTGTGTGCTTACACCAAGAGCTTGAAACTCCGCGTGATCATCTATTATTTCGTCTGCGTCAAGTTTTAGCGTATTCTTTACAACTGTTTTAATAAAGTTCTTAAATACAACAATCTTTGCCTCCCTGTCCAGTGCGTTGTCTACTTCAGCCCAAAACATGTCGCTGTTGATTAATATTTTTGTCTTAATTTCTCCCAAAAGACGCTTATCGTCTACGTATGTTTTAACCCTTGGGAAAGCTTTACAGAGCATTCCAAAGGATTCAATATTAAGGACGGCAAGATGGGACTTTTGAGTTGTTAAAAATGTTTCCAAAGCCAGTAATCCTTCAGATGTAGAAATAGGCCGTAAACCAGGGAAATCAATTTCGGTGGCCACTCCTGGGGAAACCAAAAATTTCTTTGGATGGACTGAATTTGTATTAGTATTATATAATGGTTTTCACGAGCTTACCAACTTCTCCCCAATTTCCCCAGTTGACACAGGTAGCGGGCAGACCTTGGGCGTGGCGATAGTATGCCAAACCATCTTCGAAACTGTTGCTTGCGGCATGATTTGTTTGACCGGGTGATCCCAATGTTGCAGCGATTGAGCTAAATAGCACAAAATGCTCCAGCAAATGGTCCTTTGTCAGGTCATGAAGGTTCCATGAGCCCTTAACTTTGGGATTATAGGTATGCTCAAATTTTTCCCAAGTTTGATTGTCAAGTATATCGTCTTTTAGTACACCAGCAGCATGCATTACTCCGCGCAGTGGTGGAAATCCTAGTTCGGGGGACTGGATACTTTCTAAAAGCTGGCTGCATTGCTGATAATCACCAACGTCAACAGCAAAAGCTTGAACATGGGCCCCGTCATTATTCCATTCTTCGATTTGCTTGGCTAGTTCGGGGAAAGGAACGCTACGACTTGCAATTGCAACATGCTTTCCTCCCTTTCTGAGAATCCATTTCACCACCTCAAAACCAATGCCTCCCAAACCTCCAGTAACCAAGTAAGTGCTGTCTGGGTTGAATAGGGGTGTGATAGCTTTAAACTTTGAGTTTTCAACTTTCACTTCCGGCATCACACACACAATCTTTCCAATGTGTTTAGCCTTTTGAAGGTAATTCAAGGCTCCTCGAATATTTAATGCATCAAACCGTTCATACGGTAAAGGGCGGATAGTGTCATTAGACATGTACTTCTTTAATGTTTCACTCAATCGCTCATAATCGGGTTTTTCTAATGTTGTAAGATCTACAGTGTAGTACAAGACATCTGGTCTTCCTTGGGAGCGTACTTCCTCCTCTGTCCAAATATTGAGCTTACTCATTTCCACGAACCTAGCGTTTTTCGCACAAGCCTTCAAGGACGCTTCCTTAAAGCCTTCTCCGGTGAGCGAATTCAGGACAATGTCAACTCCCCGCCCATTTGTAATGTCCAGAATTTGTTGACCGTAATCTGTATTCCGAGAATGGAACACGTGTTCAATTCCAAGGTTTCGTAAAAAGTTGCGCTTCCTCACGCTTCCAGCAGTAGCAATAATTTTTGCTCCAACGTGCTTTGCTAATTGAATGGCACACAAGCCAACGCCTCCAGACGCTGTATGGATTAGTACTGTATCTTCACGCTTCATTTTTGCAATATTGTTTAGACAGTAAACGGTAGTGCTTACAACCGCAGGAAGCGTTGCTGCCTCCGCAAAAGTAAAATTGGAGGGAACAGGTATCGCCTATAGATGGATTAAAATTAGGGAATTGAGATGGTACCCAGTAGCGGTAAAGCGTAAATGAAGTCTTATTTTACTATGCTTACCAGTGTTTCGTCAGCTTTATAATGGCTTGGGAGGGACAAATGCCTCGTCATGTTCATCCCCATTACACGATCTCCAACTTTTCTAGTAGTTACACCACTTCCAATTCTGGTTACCACTCCAGCCCAGTCCAACCCAACAGCATTGAAGGTTTCAAAGTCAGCTATAGGTTTCAATACAGTGAACACATCACGGAAATTAAGGGCCATTGTCTTAATCTGAACTTCCACCTCGTTTTCTCCCAAATCATAGGGATCTAGGAAGCCAAATTCTAAATCTGAAATGGCTCTGGTTTTTGGTAGGATCAACTGAAAACGGTCGCAACCGTTGGGAATACTTAAATCTTCCTTTTGGACTTTAGCCGAGGTTAGTCTATTGGCGAGACGCTTTTCTCCACGAAAACACATGAAATCAGGGGTTTCTTGCCACAGGCTAAAGAAAATTTGTTCCAGTTGCTCAACAATAGATATGCTTGGATCAAGATCCAAATGGCTGAGGTTTAAATGTCCTTGTTCATTACCCAGCGCCTTCAATATACCCAAAATTGTACAAGGATTGGGATTGACAACTTCTGTATCATTGGCAGTGCAAGTTCCTTGCGTAATGGCGTATACTCGGGGTGAAGAAGTCATCTCTGTCAGTCTTTGACATAGACTAATAAAAGGCAATGAAAGTTTACGTTGATCACGTAATGTTGCTTCGTTTGATAGACCCCACAGGTAAATTATTCCCTCCAGTTTTTTCTCCTCCTCTGAAGCTTGATTGACACACTTGTTTATAAAAGCCTTTATTGAGTCTTCCGTATATTCTTCATCTACACTATACTGTACTATGAGAACATCTCTGTTTAGCTTGGTTAGCTTTCTCCTAAGCAATGCGCTAAGTTCTGACCCGTTATCAAAAATGAGCCAAGAATGAGCTGGCTTGCCGAGGCCCATTAAAAGATCTTTTTGAGTCGTGGTAGTTGCGAATCCATGAATGACTCCATGAACTCCATCGTAGCTGGGTGCAACTCTAAGATCCGTAAACTGAGTTTCACTCAAAACTTGTTTCCACTTTTCTCCTGTCAGAGTGATATGGTGAGGTCGGAACTCCACGTCGTCATTTTGCCAGTAGCCCGGCAGAATACCAAAAAGGAAGGTAATTATCGGGTGAGCGATTATAGATTCAACTATTTGTATAAGGCCACCCGGCTTCATTAGAGATCTAATGTATTTCAGAGTTTTTCTCAGATCTTTAGCTACATGTACTGCTTCAAGTGCTAGCACAACGTCAAAGTATTCAGGGCAAAATCCTTGTTGAAATGGATCCTCATCCATGTTATATTTTTTATAAATTATGCTTTTAGAAAATTTTTCCAGTTTTTCAGCTGCCGAGTTGAAGAACACAGCAGATACATCAGTGTAGTAGTATTCAAAGTGTATTCCTTTCTGGTCAAGGATTTTAAGGAAAGATTCACTGTAAATTTGAAGTTAAAACAATTATTTTAACGTACTACTAACGTATATACTAAAAAATTGTTTTCTTTTGTAATTAAATTTACCTAAAAACTCCCGTTCCAGATCCTACCTCTAACAATCTTAGAACTGGCTTCCCCGATGTTTTATTAGCCCTAAACATTTCACAGCATTTGTGATACAAGGGTTCCAGAAAATGATCTGTCATAAACAGGACCACAGGTTTTGTAAAAGGTCTTCGAGAATCATAAAAGTGGAAAGCGCTGGGCTTGTTGGGGTCTTCCGGGAAAAGCAACTGGAGTGGCTCAAACTTCCCCACCAAAATATCTGCCAAATTTTTGCCAACATCGACAAGCAACTTGTATTCGCTTCGACTACAATCTTTTGGCAAAGTCTTCTTGCTAATTTTTTCAAACATTGCTGTGGTTTGAGGGATTTGCTCTTTACAGCGAAAACCGTCTGACGTCTCTTCAAACATTCCTTTTTGACACATATTACGCA
This sequence comes from Orchesella cincta, assembly GCA_001718145.1. Taxonomy (NCBI): domain Eukaryota; kingdom Metazoa; phylum Arthropoda; class Collembola; order Entomobryomorpha; family Orchesellidae; genus Orchesella; species Orchesella cincta. The sequence goes on from LJIJ01000347.1 coordinate 10,325, forward strand.
CAAAGAAGGAAATAAATTTTTGTGATGTGCCCACCAAGGAGAGTGACGACATCAGCTCTTCAACCGTAAACCGGGAATTGGGTTGAAGCTTCCATCCCAACTTGTACAATGCATCGAGGAAATATGCTCTGGTGAGCTCGTCCATAATTGAATGGAATCGATGTTCATCATCCCCAATATCATTCATTGCCTCCAACTCTTGTTCTTGTTCTTCAGTCAGTTTTATTGGGTCTACTTCACTAGTTGTAAGGGAATTCTGTAAAGGACCAGGCGCATTCTTCCACACATCCTGCCACAATTTTGGCATTGCAACTAGTTGTTGTTGAATCATTCCTTCCACTAGCTTAACCTGTAGAACAATGTAAAATGCTAAAAATTATATAATGTGGTGGTTTGAGGAGACTAAAGATAAATAATGTGCAACAAATGGAAACAGAGATATGGAGTTAATATTAAGGGGGTAATGTAAGACTTCATTAATTACTTACAGTAGTTTCGATGAAGTCAACTCCACGCATCAAAGCTAATATGCCGTTTTCATCAACCAAAAGGCAGAACGGTTTTCCTTCTTCATTGGTTGAACAGTAGGCATATACATTTGAAGCATCTTCGGGGCTTGCTACCCAAATGAATTCCGTAACTTGAACAGGAACCTGAAGTTTTTTCTTAAGTCCTTCTTTACTGTTCCAAAGCATGATGGCTTGGATCATGGCATCAGCCACAATGGGATGAATAAGATACGACTCATAATCTTCTGGTACTTTCACTTTGAGCAAAACCCCTTTCTCGCATCTCCATGCGGTCTCCAAACTTTGAAACTTGGCACCAAATCGTAGCCCAACTTCTGGTAGTTTATCATAAAAATCTCGGCTATCTGATTTTGTCCATGAGCTCTGAATTTCTGGAATGTCAATCTTAATGGACAACTCTGGAAGTGAGGTTGGGGCAACTGGTAAAAATTTTGCAGATGCATGGGAAATCCATTGCCCAGTTCCAGAACCATCGGGATCATGCTGACGATATACGTTGACAGCGTAGCCAATTTCATTTTCTTCCTTATCATCAAGAGATATCACTGTTTGGAGGTTACAAGGCTCTGAATCGTATATGGCGAGTGGTAACGCAATTTTCAAAGATTTTAAAATGATTGGTCTTCTAGGTTTGATGAAATCTTCAGTAAACCCTTGAACTGAACAATGTCCACTAATGAGACACATTTCCAAAAATCCTGCTGCAGGCATTACAACTGTGTCCCCAATTACGTGGTCTTGTATGAAACTGACGAAGCAAGAATCCATTTTCATAGATGGTCCGATCTGCAGCAGTTGGCAAGATTCTGCCTAGCAAGGGATGCAGCTTTGCATGAACACCTCTTATTTTATGCCAAGCGGATTTCCTATTAAAGGGATAGAAGGGAATGCTCATCCTCTTGCGCTGGTAAAATTGATCAAAGCCTTTCCAATCAATTTGTCCCTGCCATTCAGATGTATAGAGTTTTGCAAGACTCTCCAGCAAAGTTTCCCATTCGTTTTCTTTGCGACGGATAGAAGGAAAACATTTAATTTGTGTGTCAATGTTCATCATCGCCAGAGCAGATAAGACGGGGTGGGGTCCGATTTCAATAAATAAGGTACAACCTTCCGAGTGAGCAACTCTGCATGCTTCCATGAACGAGACTTTCTCCCTAGTGTGTTGTACCCAGTAGTTAGCATCAATATCTCCACTTTCTAACAGCTTTCCTTCCATCCCCGAAATATACTTTGGGGAGTTTTCACTTACATTGGAATTGAAAATTACGGTAGATGCAGCCTTCCAATAAGGTTGGAGCATGCTGTCCATATGACGAGAGTGAAATGCATGTGAAGACGCTAGTATGATGGATTTTAGCGACTTTTCTTTTTCGCAATACTTCGCGAAATCGTCAATGGATTTGGAGTCCCCAGCGACAACGGTTTGCTCTGGTGAATTCAATGCAGCATAATCTACCCAAAAATTGGGATGCTTTTCCTTGTAGTCAGCAATTACTGCGTCCACAACTTTTTTGTCAGATTTGATAACAAGCATCTTTCCATGAGGGAGGTTATCAATTAGCCGACTCCTCTCTGCAACCAGCATCAAAGCATCGTCAAAGCTGAGTGCTCCTGCTGCAACTGCCGCTGCAAATTCTCCTAAACTGTGACCCAGAACAAAGTCTGGGCTAACTCCCCAAGATTCCCAGAGTTTTAAAAGACAGTACTCCACGCAAAATATGGATGTTTGGCTATAAAGGGTTCTGCTCAGTTTATCTGCATCTTGAGAGCTTCCCCACATAACATCACGGATGGAAATGTTGTATCTCTTTTCTAACACTTCATTACATTGGTCAAAGTAGAGTTTGAAGAGGGGTGAAGTATTATACAAGCTTTCAGCCATTCCAATGTGCTGAGAACCCTGTCCAGTAAACAGGAAACAGAGCTTGCCACCAGTTGTTTGAACATCGTTGATTTTAAAAGTTTTGTTTTGAATGATTTTGGACGCTTCCTTGAAATCTTTTGCAATGATAACTGCCCTGTGGTTGAAAGTAGCCCTTCCTGTGTTGGCAGAATATGCAATGTGAGCAAACTCATTTTGCTCATTTTCACTACTTGCTTCTGTGAACAGTTTATGGTATTTTTCCAAAAGTGATTCCATAGATTCGGGAGACTTGGCTGAAATTTTCATGAAATGTAATGGCCGTTCCATTTTGAAATCTATGGTTTTTTGATAAGTTGCTGGAGGCTCTTCAATAATCGCATGCCCATCAGTCCCACTAATACCAAATGAGCTGACGCCAGCAATTCTTGGTTTATCTGCATTCCGGGGCCATGGTATTGGAGACATTGGGATTTCTGCTGGTATCAGGTCAAGGTTAATTTCAGGGTTGATCGTATCCAAATTCAAATGAGGAGGTATCATTTCATTTTGCATGGACAAGATAACTTTGATGATGCCCGTTATTCCAGAGGCTGATTCAGTATGCCCCACGTTAGTTTTAACCGAACCAATTACAAGTGGCTCGTTGCGCCCTTTAGAATAGACCTTTGTAATGGCTGCAATTTCCATTGGGTCACCAACTGGGGTTCCAGTACCGTGTGCTTCCACAAAGTCAACATCTTTTGCCTCGACGCCTGCGTCCTTTAAAGCTAGCTCCATAGCCAGTGCTTCACAGTGGACGGTGGGCGTTCCTAAACTCTTGCTAATTCCCTCTTGTGTGATTGCCGACCCTCGAACTAAGCCCCAGATCTTGTTCCCATCCTTCACCGCATCTGAAAGTCTCTTCAAAAGCAAAGTTGCGCATGCTTCCGCTCGTCCAAAGCCATTTGCCTTACTATCAAGATAAGAAAATATAAAACAAGATGAGAATCCTGCAGTGACATGTAATAACCCATAAATACATTTTTAAACCCACCTATCAAACGATTTACATCTACCATCAGGAGCCAACACGAAGTTTAGGGTATTTTGATCGAAGGGATGTATTAGCAGGTTGACACCGCATGCCACTGCCAAGTTGGAATCATGACTTCGGAGACTTTTACAAGCCATATGGACTGAAACAATACCGGATGAGCAACCAGACTCTGTCGCAATACTAGGTCCTGTGGTTTCCAAAAAATAAGAGAGACGGGCAGCACCGGATGCAATTGACGTTCCCATATATGTGCGAAAAAAGTCTAGGTCGTAGCTTCTGCAAGCAATATCCTTGTAGTCCTGAAGCCAAGACCCAACAAACACTCCTGTGTTTGTTCCCCGAAGGGAAAGGGGGTTAATTCCTGCGTCCTCAAACGCCTCCCATGTTACTTCATGAAGAAGTCTTTGTTGAGGGTCCAAAAATACAACTTCTCGTTGGCTAATGTTGAAGAATTTTGCATCAAATTCGTCTATTGGTACATTGAGGAAACCGGCTTCAACCTTTTTATCCTGGGGTGACCAGCATACCTGCCCTTTGTTCCATCGAAATGAAGGAATTGGTTTAATCGCTTCTTTGCCATTTATGAGCAGATTCCAGAACTCATCAGTGTTGTTGGCACCAGGAAGACGAAAACTCATTCCAACTATAGCTACGGGTTCATGCTTATACTGGTTGCTTGACGAGGTACTGATAGTCGGTTGAATCTATAAATAATATTAGGCAGAAAAAGTCTATGATGAAAGTGAACATATTTATAAAAACACATGATATAACATTTTCCCATATCTTACACTAGACTTTCTCTTCATGTCTTCCAGAAAAATAGTCCAGCAGTAGTCCACAACATACTAAGAATTATTACAATCATGCAATTTATGTTTATTTTATATATTGTCGAATATATTTAATATGTAGTAATGCTGCATGTTACATACCATTTCGACAGCCCCTAATTGAGTCACCTTTGAAGAGAGAATCTCCTCTGGAAGATCCAAAGGGTGAATATCGCCGAAATTGACAATGCTGATGTTTGTATCTAAACTGTAGCATATGAAGTAATTACATAAACATTCTATTTCAATTTTGGAAACTTTCACTAGATTCCCTTATTATGGAATATGTGAATGAATATAGTGTGGTGAAAAAATAAAGCAATTCGTTACCTCTTGTTTGCGTTATTCATCAAATAGAGTTTCACATTGAATTTCTCATCAAGCTTTTCAACGTTCGGGACATGATTTTGTAACCATTTGTTGAAGTATTTTGAAAAGTTACCTACGATTTTTCAAATGATGGGTTAACGATGAAGATTGCATGATTCACACACGTGTAAAAATTAATTTTAAGGTATCTATACCATCGGCTTTTTCTCCTGCCAAATCCACATAGTGAACAATTTTCTCCAGAGCTCTGCTATAGCCAAGCGATGGGCTAAACGCGTATACCGATGAATCCACTTCTCCATTTTCACCACCGCACACTGCGAATGCAATGTACTTTTCGAATATCTCATCACTGTTTTTCAAAACCTACCAAACCAAAACCAGATTGAAAAAAGCAGCTCTTAAAATGGGTTACCGCATTGTAACATTTTTAATTTCAAAAGCATTTCGAATGTCACATTTACATACCAGTGTATCAGGAGACAGATACACACATTTGTTGAAAACGAGGAGAGAGAAACCTTGGATTTTGGCATAATCTTCAAGATTCAATCCATTTGGACTTTCTTGCTCAAGAAACACAACCAAGTCAAACACCTCTTTCAACTTCTCCCTAAAATGAAAATCAATTGTAACTTCTGGAGCAACAAATTTAACGCTGTTGAACAAAATATGGCTTACCGTAAGTCTTTATGGACAGCTAAAGTTGTCAGAACTCCTAGCTTGTGTTTAGTTCTAACGCGGCGCAACGAGTGAGCCAACGCTAGAGCATTCCTGACTGCTTTATCTTCGACTGCCGAAGTAATCCACGCTTGCACGCCAGTAACGGCTGAAAATGTAATTTAAATTACCGTTGAATCATTTTTAAACTTAAACTAATTTAATTTAACTTGGTTTCAATAAATTACTCATTCTTACTCATTGTAGCCACGAATCACCGAAATCCGGATTTATTCACCAATACACAACGCAACAAGTCTTAATTTGCTACAAGCAGCCAAACGACATAAAATTATGAAGAAGAAGCACTTCAAAGCACAAATTGACAATTGACAGGAAAGGACACCAAATTTAAATGAATATGTGTTATATAACGAACTCTACAGCAGAGATCACAACACTGAAAGACGAGTAATAAAAAGCTTGCAATTTATATCTTCATCGGGATTAATCCGGCAAACTAGACTTGAGTAAATCCTTACTACCTAATGTATACCTACATAATACATATTAAAAAGAGTCAAAGAAAAGTAATTTTCATTTAAAACGCTTACACCCCATGCATATCTTTGGGTACATATTAGCTATTATATAATGCGCATTCGTTATTTCCAGGATGTATTTTGACGCTTTCAAGCTCAGCTTTGTCTTTTGGGGATTTTGTTTCCCACAGAATTTCAACATTAATAATAATTATTAGGGACGGTGATGATGAGTATAATGTCTGTGGCTGGTAATGTTGACGATGCATGCATAAGCGTTGACTAGTTCCAGGCAGGACAATGTGTTTGCCTGCGTAATGCTTCGTATTAGTTTTAAAATCCCAGGGTTTCACTGAAATCCATTTAAAGGAAATAGGAGCAAGTACTCCGTACTACAACCACGTGTGTTTGAAGTTCTCTTGAGAAATCTGTCGTTCGAGGTAAAGTAGCAATTATTCTTCATGAAATTGAAACAGTCCCCATTGTATATTAAACAATTAAAATCCACTTTATTTGAATAAAACTGGTTTGGTATGGTATGACTAATCTGGTGTCGTTTGCAAACCCAGAGTGGTTGCTAGTTATAGTCTGTTAGGTATTCATGTTATATTATGGCTGCTCTAAAACAATAAAGTTTGAAAGCAAACATATAGGGGCTACACAAATACATACTACATATTTAAAGGGAGCAGGAAAAACAGGTACACATTTAAAAAAGATCTAAGAGATTATGATAGCTCTGGATAAGAAAAGGAGATCGTAGACAGGAAAACATGAAAGTAAAATTTAACTTTAGAAGCTCTGATCTGGACTTTCAATGCCCGCTAAACTCGTTATATTTACTCACGCCCTCGCCCAAGTGGAAAATCCAAGCTAGTTGATTTCCTTTCTAAGACCGGCGAAAACCGATTTTTAAAAAAATGAGTGTGATCAGGAGCATTTTGGAATGCCATTAATTCTAAACACATATGTAGCATCTCCCACGAAGCCCACGCATATTCTCAGACGTGCTTATTTGTGATTTGGTAATAAATATTTACATGTCTGTAAAGATTCCGAATAATTTATGATGATAATACTGCTTTTTATGCAATGCTTATCATTAGCCATGTACCTTAGCGGATGAGCCGACTTTGAATTAATATATTTTCGTAGTAATGTACCTATTACAGTTTCCGAGAAATTTTATTGCCATCAATTTAATGTAATACCGCAACTAGTAATAATTACACGTGATCAACTTGTGAGTTAGTAAATGAGCAGTCGTGCAATCTCATTTCTACCAAGCTGCTGGACAAGTGAATATCCTCATAAACTGGTGATTCAAGTTTAAACAACCTCAATAAACAAAATAAACTTTCCGAAGGCCAAGCAAAATGAGAAAAGAAGCTCGAAGTACATTGACCACACGGTCCCCTTCACTGCCTTAAGAAGTTGCTTCCCTAAACTTTGGATTTAATTATATAATGCTACAGCAAAACTTTGTTGTAGAAATGACGGTCGTTCATTGAATTCCAATCACACGTCACGTATACCTACGCATATTTTTGGCAATTATACTGCTTTACGTAAATAGTGTCGTGTGTGAAGGTAAAGGGCATAGCGTGAGTTAGCATGTAGAAAAAACTGGATGACAGGAAGCCCTCAGCAGCTCAGCACCAGGAGCAGTCACTTGTTTTCCCAGCCTAGCAAAAAGTGGTACAAGACGAGTCGTCATAATATAAAAATGCTGGTAAATGGGTTTTTGCACTTGCCTAGTCAACCAGGTACTCAAAAAGATCGTGAGAACTGATAGTTATACAGGAAGTCGTTATTAAAACTTCGTGTCTTTACTTAACATGAAAGATAGAGTATTTAAATGGATCCATGTAATATGTTTGTTTTCAAGTCATTTATCAGATGTATGGCTTTGTATAAATTTTTGGTTGTGCAATCGTTGTTATTTCAGAAAAATGTTGTGATTGCCATTCATTGTCAGTGTCAATGACAAAAATAAAACATAAATAAGAGTAAACATTGTTATTCTCCGTTCAACCCTACATTATTTTTTGTAAACAAAATTTACTTCATTTCATCAATTCTTGCAAAATGCCAACCAACATTGGAGCTCAGGTAGGAGAATAAAATCTTGAGTTTTTCATGTCCTCCAGATTTGAGTTCCATAAATTCTCCTTGTTTCTGAATACTCAAAACTATCTTCAAGTTAGGAACAATGCAATATTTGGTTGTGTGATTATCAACACTAATTTGTATCATTCGTGACGAGTTTCAATGTTAATTTAAGACCACATCCAGTTTCTTTTCATGTCTAATAAAATTGCTGAATGAGTAGTAACGTCACTGCAGTCAGTAATACAATATATTCGTGTTACTAAAACTTTTACAATACAACAGTAGGATTCCAAATTAATGTGATTATTTTCATTACTTCATTTTCATTAATACAATAAAATACTCTGCAAAAAAATTATTCTCAAGTAAACTATCATTACAATTTAACATAAAACTTACAGCAAGTAAATCGTTTTCGTATTTATGCATATTGTAAATTTAATTGGAAGTTGTCTGGCTCATGGCTGGCTGGAAGTTTAGTAATGTTTAATTCACGATAATGTTTACTAATCTGCACTCGCACAAGCAGCAAACAACTAGTCAGTCAACCGCTGGGACGTTTGCAATTTACATGTATGTGTGCAACATAACCATTCGAGTAGCTCACATAATGTTTTTTTAATCAAGGTAATAATTGAAAACTTAATGATTTAAAATCTAAAACAGCATAATAATATTTGTTCGTGGCTTGTAAATTTAAATTCGTAAGCATGGCCTGAGACAGTATGAGAACTAGCATCTACAATCCAAATTTATTGAACACCCCAATATTTTTCAAGTACTGTAAATCCCTTTGAACTGTTTTGAACTGAACTGGAGTTCAAACCCATGCCATCATGTATGTCATCATTTGCATTTTCTCACTGTGAAAGAAATTCTTGTGGGAATTTACAAGCCAGCCTTCCATGGATGGGATGGCCAGACTAGAGGTTAACGATTTTACTAGCTGCTCGTTTCGGTAAATGTCCATAAAAGGATGCAACGGAGATGATTCACCAACCTCATCTAAATTTTTTTTTTAAATAATCAGGATACTCTACTAGCTCTACGTTATGCCCAAATTCTTCTGCCACTGAAGGGAACTCTTGCTCCAAAACTGGATTTGGGTTCAGAATGTTGTACACATCCCAAGGAGATTTGTTATTAAAAAATAAACTCACTGAAATAAATGAAATGACAGATATGCCGTTGGTTGGTTAACAGGTTTAGTTATGAACTGTTTCAATCAACGTAGAAATGATGTACATTCATGGTTCGTAGTATGCAAAGGTTAGTTCGAATAATGTAGCTGAGTACTTTACTTTCAATGTAACTTTTGTCATAAAGTGGCTAACTTATTGGGCCATACATATCTAAATAAAATGATTGAGTAGTACATATTTAACAAATACATTTCAAGATGTAACGTATACCTTTATAAATACACTTTAATGGGCTCCAAAACCGTAGAACTGATTGACACTTAATTAGTTACATAATACGAACAATAATGGTACTTAAAAGTTACTTAATTTTCTGATAACTTAAATAGTGTAAACAGTCATAAGAATTAATTTAACAAGTTTCTGTTGCTGCTGCCTTAAAGACCAAATTTTTTGAATACTCCAACTTTTTTCAGTGACTGCAAATCCTTTCTGACCATTTGCAAGGTAGTCTCTATACTTTCGTAAACGTGAGGACATAACCTTTCCAATTTCTTGCTTCTAAAGAAATCCTTTTGTGAAATTAGCCAACTTTCCATTGTTGGAATGGCTGGACAGGTGGCCATCGTGTTTACTAGGTTCTCGTTTTGATAAAGCTCCAAAAATGCATGCAACGGTGAGGATTCATCCTGCTCATTTAGTTTTTTCAGAAATTCTGAATATTCCACGAGATCTACTTCATACCCAAATTCTTTAGCGACTCTAGGAAATTCTTGTTCAAGTTCAGGGTTTGGGTGAAGAATGTTGTATACATCGGATGGGGCTTCGTCATTGAAAAATAAGCTTACAGCGATATGAGCACAAATATCGACAGGAAGTTGAATGATTGGAGTAGGCGCTGACGGCATCATTCCTAATTTCATATAAGTTATGAATCGCAAAATGAAATGATTTCCTTGAACATCACGCTGACCAGCGGCACTATCACCAGCTAATACAGGGAACCTAAGGCTCTTGCATGGAATCCCACGCTCAACAGCTTGTTTAACAAGCTGTTCCGAAGCAAATTTCGAAATGATGTAACCACTGTTGTAAGGAATTTGATCAATGATTGATGTCTCCTCCCAAGTTTCTGACATGCAGCCAGTTTCTTGATCAATACTGTACACACAAGCAAATGTTGACGCATAAAACACAAATTTTGTAGTCTTTGAAATTGCAAACTCCAAAATGTTTCTTGTGCCAAAAACATTAACATTCCGAATGTGGGATCTTTCCTTTGGCTCAGTTCTCCTGTAGAATTGCAAGTGGTCAACCTTGGCACCACAATGAATGATTGCGTCAACTGACTCTGATAGTTCTTCATAATGATTCGCACTTAGCCCCAAATGCAGTTGACCAATATCACCTTCAATACACTGGACTTTAGACATCTCAACATTCTCGAGAAGATCATTTTGTTTTAAGATGCATTTTAGTCTCTCTTCTGCTGAGCACTTTCCACGTTTACGAATGATACAAATGATTTTGGAAATGTGTTGAATTTTTGATACAGCTCGTAGTATAAACGGACCTAGCACTCCAGTAGCCCCAGTAAGTAAGACTGTAGTGACCTGTGATGGCAACTTTTTGATGAGTTTTTGATCGTTTGGTTTGATATGTGATGGCAATTGGCTGTCTTCATGAATCAATAATTTCAATTCTTCCTGCGTGGGTAGGATTTCACTCACAAGCATTTCTGAGGCAAGTAATAGCTCAACCAACTTGCATGATAATAATTCAGTGGTATTCATTCCCTTTAAATCCGTAGCAGTGACAGTCATCCTACTTCCAAATAGATTTTGTAGGTTGTTCTTCATCTCAAGCATCATGAGGCTGTCAATCTGTAAATTTAATATTATATTAAATACAAAATAGTAAACATTAAATAACAATGAACTATCTATTCTACTTACTCCAAGTGTTTGAAATTCCGCATTGTCGTCAATTGGCTCATCTGGGTCCATTTTCAAGATTGATCTAATCATGATTTTTATGTATTTGCTGAATACTTCTTGTTTCCCGCTTGCGTCATCCATACAATCAACTTCTTCCCAGAATTGATCTGAATTGACATTTAGAACAGGTCCCTTCACTTCAGCAAATAACGATCTGTCATCAATGTAGTTTTTAATTCCGTGACAAAACTTGGCCAGCATGGAAAACGAGTCCACGTTCATGACACCAGTCTGGACGCGATTGGCTCTCATAACCATATCCAAGGCATGAACTCCTTGCTGAGTTGAAAGTGGTCGAACACCAGGAATCTCAATATCAACAGCGATTCCAACTTGACCCCATGGTCCTGTGAATTTTTTTTATATCAGTACTTTTTGTTTAAGAAATTGATAGTAAGAGCTGCTCTGAAATGCGATTAGCAAAGGGAGAAAAGATTCTACATATGATTTGATTATATTCTCGTGTTACCCCAGTTAATTGTTGTTGCTGGAAGACCGAGTGAGTTGCGATAATGTGCAAGCGAGTCTTCAAAATAATTGCCTGACGAGTGATTAGCTTGGGATGGTGTGCCAAAGACAGCAGCGAGAGATGAGAAAAAGACCATGTGCTCCAGGAGACAATCCCTTGTCAAATCATGAAGATTCCAGGATCCATTCACTTTAGCATTAAATGTGAGTTGGAATTTCTCCCACGTTTGGTTTTCAAGCAGAGAATCCGACAAAGTCCCGGCTGCGTGCATGATTCCACGAATTGGCGGAAGTCCTGATTCTTTTATAGTTTTTATTAGGTCTGAGGTCTGTTCATAATTTCCAATGTCGAAAGACCATGCCTTCACATTGTGTCCATCGGATGCCCACCTGTTCAAATATTCTAGTGACTTCTCGTTCGGCTTGCTTCGACCTACCAAAACTATATGTTTCGCACCTGAGACAGCATCCATTGTGCTACCTCCAGTCCAATTCCACCAGTTACTCCTCCAGTTATCAAATATGTACTTCTATCATTGAACAAGGGAGTGGAGACAGTAAATTTTGAATCCTGTATCTTTATCTCTGGCATGATACAAACTACTTTCCCGATATGTTTAGCCTTCTGAAGATAATTTAATGCTCCCCGTATGTTGACTGCATCGAATCGCAGGTATGGTACTGGTTTGACCAAACCTTCATGGACATATTTTTTCATATTATTGTATAATTCTTTCCATGCTTCTTTCCCCAAAGAGGTCAAGTCCACAACTGCATACTCAACATCTGGCCGCAGCTGACGCACCTCTTCAGGCTTCCAAATATTGAGCTTACTCATTTCTACGAACCTAGCGTTATTTGCACAAGCATTCAAGGACGCTTCCTTAAAGCCTTCTCCTGTAAGCGAATTCAGAACAATGTCAACTCCTCGCCCTTTTGTAATGTCCAGAATTTGCTGACCGTAGTCTGTATTCCGAGAATGGAACACGTGTTCAATTCCAAGGTTTCGTAAAAAGTTGCGCTTTCTCACGCTTCCGGCAGTAGCAATAATTTTTGCCCCTGCATTTTTTACAATTTGTATGGCACTCAAGCCAACGCCACCGGATGCTGTGTGAATTAATACTGTATCCGTACTTTTCATATTTGCAATAGTACAAAGACAATAGAAGGCGGTAGAGAAAACTGCTGGAAGCGTTGCTGCTTCAGCAAAGGTAAAATGATCAGGCATGGATACCATGTAATCTTCTGATAGCCTGATGTGACTGGGCAAAGCTTGGGAGTCATTGAAGTTGCAACCAAACACAGCCTCTCCAACTTTTCGCTTGGTGACCTTTGCTCCAACAGCCGTGATGATTCCCGCAAAGTCAATACCAATTACCTATAGACAAGCAGAAAATGGATTTTAGAATTATGAGTTAAAATTAAAAAATATTTTTGGAGAAAGCATTCAGCACATGGAGAGAAAGTAAAACTGGTTGGAATGTAATTTCATTGCATAGAAGATATCTGCTACTATAGTTCTTTCTATGCATTTTGCAATTATAAATGAAACAGTACTGTGTTTTCCTACTTAGGAAATTTCCCCATAAAACAAGCACATTTCTCTTTGGATGGTAATACTGCTACTGATTTGTTTGCATAATATAGTTTTTTATATAATCATCTAAATTTAAATATTTTTTGTACTCACATTGATCTTGTCAAATTGCGGATCCGGCTTTATGACAGCAAATACATCTCTGAAATTCAATGCATTTGCTTTAACCTTTACTTCCACTTGATTATCTCTAAGCTGGTAGCAATTTAAATATCCGAATTGAAGATCCTCTACTGTTTTTGTTTGAGGCAAAATTAGTTGGAATCTTTCTGTGCCTTTGGGTAAACTTAGGTTTTCATTCGAAATCTTCACTTTCACTAGTCTGCATCCATATCTCTTTTCGCCCCTGAAAGCTATCATTTCTTCAACGTCACCGTGAAACCACAATTCGGAGAAAATTTTGTCAACTTGCTCCTCAAGTGGCTTATCGCTTGCTGTGTCAATGCACTTTACATTGATGGAAGTTTCCGTTCTCAAGACTTTGGACATTCCAAATAATGTCGATGGAGTTGGGTTTTTAAATTCAGTTTCATCCACGCTAAACACGCCATTTGTAACGGTAATTAAACGTGGTGATACCCTTTGAACCGTCGATAGGTATTGGCAAAGGTATAAATACGGTTCAGCAATTTTAGTTTGGTCCCGTTCTTTCGAATCCACCAAACCCCACAGATAAATTACACCTTCCAATGATCTTTTCTTTGCTGCATCGATTGAGACAATGCACTCCAGGAAATTTTTTTCCTTCAATTTATCCAATGAGTTTTCTTTCGTCAGAAGTATAACTTGTCGACCCACACTGCTCAGCCTTGCGGCCAACGTTTTGGAGAGAATTGAGTCATCCCCAAAAATTACCCAGATGTGGGAGTCCATTCCTAAAACGGAAGGGGTCAGCCAATACATCCCATCCTTGTAATAATCATGGGTTGCAACAGCAAACACGCTGCTATGCACTCCTCCATAACACGGGATAGCCACAGCTGAATTAAACCCGGAGGCATTTAAGGCAAATTCCCACTTTTCAGGGGCAAGTGTAGCATGATCAGGTCTGAGGTCATAATCTTCAAATTTCCAATATCCTTCGAGTAGGCCAAATATAAATGTGATTCTTCTATCCTGTTTTGTCGTTTCAATGATCTGAATTGAAGATCCTTCCCTCATAAGTAATCGTAAATTTTTTAACGTCTCACAAATATTTTTTGTTGCATGAATTACTTCGGCTGCAATCAAAATGTCGAAGTAATCGGGTGAAAATCCCTGCGACAGTGGATCTTCCTCTATATTAAACTTTTTAAACACCATGTGTTTTGCATGCTTCTCGAACTTGATCTCAGCTTTACTGAAGAACGCTGGTGAAATATCAGTGTAGGTATATTCATAAGGCAAGCTGTTTTGTTCCAATACTTCAAGGAAAAGTCCGGAATGCACACCAACTCCAGCTCCAACTTCTAATACCTTTACTTTGGCGTGAGAGCTCTTTACATCGGAAGCGTTTTTTAAACACCTTGAAATAACGGAGTTCAGAAGGAGATCAGATGAGCGAGTGATGATTCTATGAAGCGTTTCATAAAACGAATCTGCAATTCCAGTGTTGTCATCATCATCAGGGAAAAGGACGGTTAGAGGTGGAATTCTCCCTGCGAGAATTTCTGAGAGCTTGTCCCCAATATTGTTGATTAATTTAATATCAGCTCGAGTAGCGGGTAGTTCCAAAGCTTTGTGACGGAGGGTTTGTGCAACTTCCACCTTTGTTAGCAATGATCTTTCGGCTACAAAACCATCGATTGAGTCTTGCACAGCCAAGTATCCATCCTGAACCAAACCCTTAAGGAAGAATCTAGTTAAATTTTTAAAGGAGCTGGAAATGCCCAATTTTGTCATGAGCTCATCGATTGTAAATCTGTCTCCAGTTTCAACTACCCATCCAAGTTGATACAATGCGTTCATAAAGTGAATCACAGTCAGTGAATCCAAGTTTTCATACACATACTTTTCCTCAGGTTCAAGTTCATTCAAATTAATTGCTTGCGTCAGCACTTTATCTGAGAAAATTTTCCCGTCAACTTTTTCATGCTTAATGAGATACTCCAATGGGCCGGGTTTGGGTCGCCAAATTTCATCCCAACAATCTGCAGATTGTGAGGTTTGCTGTTGAATCATAGACTCGACCACACTCGCAGTGGTTTCAACGAAATGTACCCCACTCATTGTCATCAATGGAGTGCCAGCTTCATTTAATAGAATAACCCTTTTATCTTCTACGTGACAGTATAATGTTCCTTCCGTCTCGCTTGCTCGGAGCCACGTGAATTCTTCAACACACACAGGAACGTGGAGCTTTTTGTGTAAACGCTCTTTATTGCTACCCCATAGCAATGCTGCTTGAATCATAGCATCTATCAGAATCGGATGTGCTATGTAACCAGTTTCCTGTGGAACTTTAACTGCAATGAGGAGACCAGTGTCTGACTTCCATCCATTCGATAGACTTTGAAATGTTGAGCCAAATCTTAAACCAACTTCTGGTAATTTTTTATACAGGTCAGAGCTCATTGTAGATTTCTCCCATGTTTCTTGTATATTTTTTATGTCAATTTGCTCCATGATAGTGTCCTCAGCTACATGTGGTATATACAGGGCAGATGCATGAGCAACCCAATGAGTAGTTCCACATCCAACCTCCTCAGATTTGTTCAAATGATGCACTTTAACTTGGTATCCTGCTGCAGTAGAATCATCATCTTTATTGTCCACAAGATCAATGACTGTTTGCAACAGTGTGGATTTTGAGTCGTCGATTCCAAGAGGAGCTAAAATTTTAAAATCCTTAAGCAAAATAGGCCTTCTCGGAATCACAAAGTCATGAACCAGACCCTGCACGTGACTGTAACCTCCAGTCAAACACATTTCTAAGAAAGAACTTCCGGGTATAACAATGCTGCTTCCAATTACATGGTCTTGCAAATATGATAGCTTATTCTTTAGTGAAATACTGCTTTCGAAAATGGTAGTGGGTGAAGCATTTTCAACTAAAGACCCGATAAGAGGGTGTATTCTTGTGGGCAGCGTTCTCACGTCCACCCAAATCTTCTTTCTTTGAAATGGATAGAAAGGCAGAGAAACCTTTTTTCTGTCAAAGTATTCATCAAACCCTTTCCAATTGATTGAACCGTTCCATTCAGATAGAAATAACTTTCCAACACTTTCCAATATAACATTCCAGTCCTCTTGGTTGCGACGCAATGAGGGGTAGCAGGAAAGTCCAGTGCCATCAATGTTGGTCATTACTAATGCGCATAAAATTGGATGCGGGCCAATTTCCAAGAAATGCGTACATCCAGCAACTTCTTTACAGGCATCAACAAAATTAACTTTTTCCCTTGTGTGTTGTACCCAGTAGTCAGCATTAAGGTCTTGAACTTTAGTTATTTTTCCAGTGACTCCTGATACATATTGGATGCCAGTATTGCTGCATGTGGGTAGTTTCACGTTAGATGCGACTTTTCTATAGGCTTCCAGCATTGGTTGCATGTGCCTTGAGTGGAAGGCATGAGTTGAAGCAAGTATAACAGTTTTGATATCCTTATTTTCACAAAACTCTGCAAATTTCTCAATCGTGTCAGAATTCCCTGCTAGAACAGTCTGAGTTTTAGAGTTGAGAGCCGCATAGTCCATCCATGTGTTTGGATTAGCTTTGGTGAACTCGTCGACAAACTTTTCAACTTCTGGCTTATCTGCTTTCACCACAATCATTTTCCCAGTTGGTAGTGCATCTATAAGACGACTTCTTTCTGCAACCAGCATTAAAGCTTCTTCCAATGTTAGCGCTCCTGCTGCAACTGCAGCTGCAAATTCTCCTAAACTGTGACCTAGAACAAAGTCTGGTCTCCCCAAATTCCCAATTTTAAAGACAGTTCCACGCAAAATATGGATGTTTGGCTGTAAAGAGTTCGTTTAAGTTGTTCCGCATTCTTCTTATCCCACAAGGTTTCAAGGATGGAAATGTTGTACGTTTGTTTAAGAATATTGTCACATTTGTCAAAGCTCATTTTGAAAACGGGTGAAGTATTATACAAGTTTTCAGCCATGCCAATGTACTGTGAGCCTTGTCCAGTGAACAGAAAACACAATTTTCCTCCAGAATTTTGAACTTCTTTTCGCTGGAAGGAGTTAGTTTTAAGTATTTTGGTAGCATCTTCACAATCTTTGGCAATAATGAAAGCTCGGTGATTAAATTCAGCCCTCCCAACATTAGTCGTGTATGCGTAGTCCTCAAAATTTTCATTTCCAGTCTCAAATACGTCTTGGTATTTCTTCAACAGCTCGTCCAATGCTTCAGGCGTCTTTGCAGACATTTTCATGATGTGGAGTGGTCGTTGTAGACCATGAATCAATTCATTTAGTTCACTAGGTGCTTCCTGCACGATCACGTGACCATCAGTTCCACTAATGCCAAATGAGCTGACACCAGCAATTCGTGGCTTATCCGCTGTTCTTGGCCACGGAGTATTAACCAACGGTATCTCAGCAGGTATAGCTTCCAAATTTATCTCAGGATTTAATGTTTCGAAATTAAGATGAGCAGGTATCATTTCATTCTTCAAACTTAATATAGTTTTTATTATTCCTGTGATTCCGGACACTGATTCAGTATGTCCAACATTCGTTTTCACTGATCCAATCACTAATGGCTTATCACGTCCTTTAGAGTAGACTTGTGCAATGGCAGCTATTTCAAGAGGATCACCAACAGGGGTTCCAGTTCCATGACTTTCAACAAAACTTACGTCTTTTGGTTCAACACCAGCATCCTTCAGTGCCAACTCCATTGCCAGTGATTCACAACGTATTGTGGGAGTCCCTAAACTTTTACTTACGCCTTCCTGTGTAATTGCCGATCCTCTTAATAAGCCCCATATTTTGTCTCCATTTTTCATCGCGTCGGATAGACGTTTCATCAACAACACTCCGCACCCCTCAGCCCTTCCAAACCCGTTTGCCTTACTATCAAGATAAAATAAACATAAAACTGTAAGTACATCCTACAGTGGCTCCTGCGTAATTTAGAAACTTACCTATCGAAGGTTTTACATTTTCCGTCAGGGGCAATCACGAAGCTCAACGTTTCATTATCAAATGGATGAAGCAGTAAGTTGACTCCACAAGCAATTGCTAAGTTTGTCTCCCTATTCTGAAGACTTTTACAAGCTAGATGAACTGCTACAATTGCAGAAGAGCATCCCGATTCCTTTTTAAAAATATTAACTTTTTTAATATTTCAATAGCAATAATTGAAAATTTAAAGTAGTTCATTACTTCCATTTTAGAGAGAGAAAAATGTGTACTCACAGTAGCAACGCTGGGACCTGTTAGTCCCAGCAGGTGGCTGATTCTTGCTGCTCCTGTAGCAATGGAATTTCCCATGTAAACCCTGAAAAAGTCCATATCTGGAACTCGCATTGCATGATCTTTGTAATCGTGAATCCAAGACCCAACAAACACTCCAGCATTTGTGCCGTAAAGACTGTTAGGGTCAATTGCTCCATCTTCAAATGCTTCCCATGTTACTTCATGAAGAAGTCTTTGTTGAGGATCCAGAAATGCAGCTTCTTTCTGACTTATTGAAAAAAATCTGTAGTCGAATTCGTCAATGGGTATATCCAAAAACCCAGCACTAATGTTTCTGTTGGGAGCCTTGTAAAGAGCAGTATCTTTTGTCCATCGGTGATGAGGCAGCACTTTAATTCCTGAACGACCTTCAACCAATAGGTTCCAAAATTCATCTACATGGTTGGCACCAGGAAGACGAAAACTCATTCCAACAATTGCTATTGGTTCATTCTCATAGGTGGAATGGAATTGAATCTGCATGTGTAAGTACAACCAAATTCATAATGCAATTCTAGTCATTAGTATCAAGTGTTAATTCGAAGCTGAACTGAACTCTGATTACTATTATCATGTACCGTTTCGGGTTGAGTATTGTTGCCCATTCTAAATTCCTCCATGTAGATCCTTATCCATTTGTCGGTAACAAACTAAATAGCAATGAGGAAGACATTGTTAACATATTTAGGTTTTTGTCAATTTAAAGTTGTGTGTGGAATGTGAGCAACAGGACACCAACCGTTTCAACAACTCCAAGTGTGGTAACTAAATTTTCCATAACCTTATCAGCCACCTCGTTTGGGTGGATGTCAATAAAGTTCACGATTACCAAATCCGATTCCAACCTATTGGATTTTCAAAAAAAAAGTTCATGTGTCAAAGCTATCAAAGTGAGATTCATCAAATATAATAATTCAGCAAGTAGATATTTTTTATACAAACCCATTGTAGACTTCCTTTTCATCCTTGAGTGATATGAGTCTGTTGTATCTTTCGTCCAAAGAGCGAGCTGATGCATCCTGGTTGAGTAGCCATTTTCCGAAATATTGGGAAAATTTTCCTGTTAAAGTTGGAGCAAAAGTTATTATTAATTGAAAGTTTCATTGTAAATTTGCTAATCTGTGATTTACCATTGGATGTAGGAGAATTTTTCCACACATGTCCGTTTGAAACAAGTTTTTTCATTCCCTTGAAATATCGGTAAGATGGGGCAAAAACGAACACTGAAGTGTCAACCCTACTTTCATTGTTAATGAAGGCAGAAAATGAGTCGTATTTTTCAAAGATTTCATCGCAATTTTGTAGAACCTAAATAAATCAACAGACCATGTAGACCTCTTTTATAAGTGTTTCAATGTTAATAAATTATATTGCATGTAGGCTGTATCTATACCAAGGTTGATGTGGAGAGATAAACGCATTTCGAAAAGATGTTGATTGAAAAGGCAAAAATTTTGGCAAAGTCCTCGGGCAGTACTCCGACAGGTATGGTTTCATCAATGACAACTGCCATATCAAATTTTTCTCTGAGCAAATCTCTGCCGTTATGAAAATATATCGTTGTACTCATTTTTGCATGCACATTAATCCACAAAAACATGGTGTTTAAATTTAATTAATACCGAGCATCTTTAGAAATGTTGGGAGTCAAAATAGCTACAATTTTCTTGGTGGTCAAAACTCGTCGTAGCGACCCACACAACACGACCGCCTTGCTAGCGTCTTCATCATTGACGACGGAGGTGATCCACGCGTGGTTTTTATTCGGAGCTAAAAACGAAGTAGTGTTAACAATAAAAATATTAATAAAGTTGAACGAATATATTAGTATTTATTAGAGTTGAATTACCCATATGAGGCTAGGATTAGAGATGCTATGAATGAACAGAGGAAAGATTGTATAATCAAGGTCACGCAACGATCGAATCACAATGCAGTTTGTCTTGAAGAGTTGTTAGTTTGACAATTTGAGGAAATGCTTGAACACAGTTTTTAAAAGCACCTATACGGTTCAACTTCGTAGCACACTAAAGTAACAATACGGATATGCTTGTGAAAACAAATGAATTTATACCAACACTGGTGGCTGGAGCATTGGTCATGCTATGAATATAAATATGTTTCATGGCTGTTTATATTTAATTCCTGCTGGAACTTGGTAGTAATAACCTTCATAATAAATGGGCATAGATAGTGGGGTAGTCCATGTTTCCCTGTTCCATTTTGGCCATCTTAAAAACATGAATTGTATGTATTTGTTGTGATAACTTTAAATGAGATGGAAATGTTGTTGTTGAGTTCATGTACACACCTGATTCAGACAATCGTGTCTACTTAATTCTACAAACTGGTGCTTCAAGATATTGTAAATGATATGCAATGAGACAACTGGACAGCTCTTTGGAAAAGCTACTAGATGAAGATAAAAAATGTTAGATGATTCAAGATTATAGGTTGAAGTTGAGGAGTTGTGTTTGTTAATGAGTTCTTTTTTCCACAGTATCCAGAGTGAGTGACTTTTGTCTTAAATTAAAGTCTAAACAACAAACCATTATCTCATAAGTTATGAGATAACTAAACTGCAGGGTTTATTTAAAGACTACAGAGTTTTTAGTACGTATGGTATATATTTATACCTGAAGTATGTTTACATCGGAAATGAAGCTAATTTAAATGTGGCATAACATCCGTTGTTTTTGTACAATTAAAAGACGCAGTTAAACATAATTACTATTCATAAAATAACTAGTTTAATTTTAATGGATGTAACACATAATTAACTTTGCAAAGTTACTTTAATATTTTCCTGTGAGCTCTGTTTTCCGTCTTTAGAATTTAGAACAGCAACCAAAGACGACGAAATGATTACTGAAATGTTCACTTCATCAATTCAAACATAACATGCCGATTATGTCGCTAAAATATTATGGTTTATTACGTCCATCGACGAAAAACAGTACCGCAATCAATGTTGATTGAGGTTTTTAGTTTTATACGCAAGCTTTTTATGTGTAAAAAGTTTACAAAAAAAACATTTGCCACTGGCCTTGTGAATCCTTAAAGAAAAAACTATGACAGCTTCTGATGACCTTGAATTTGACGTGGTAGCCTGTATTGTTTGTACATATATTATGAAATAACTAGTGATCCTGAATTGTCATGTTCCCACACTGAGCGACACATTGTGCATTTCTATCATGTTTTGTTAATGAACTTGAAAGGTAAGTAATAACGTGATAAAAAGGATTGGCTACTTAATATTCTGTACTGAATGGGGTTGTTTGTTTGGTTGAAAATGTACTGATTCTTACGATTCATCGATTGTGTACAAATTATGATACCTTTACATTCATGACCAACTCAAAGAAAGATATAGCAGCAACAGGAAGTTTTGGTTTGAAACCTGAATATCAACATCCGCTCTACCAGAAATTGCGTGAATGTCAGTTTTCCATATTAAAGGACGCTACAATTTCCCACGAAACCAGCGAATTTGCTCAAAACTGAAACTACAAGATTAACCAACTCGTTATGATGCGAGTTAATCTAAACCCAACCAGAAACTTTTGATTATGGATGGTTATAACAGGTATTAGTTTTTAAATTAGCTGTAAACAAACCATGAAAAGATGATTTTTGTATGCGGTAAGTTGTTCATAATTATTTTAATGTAAAAGTAATGCACAGGACAACAAAAATAATCACATCGTAAAAAGGGTTTTTAATAATTTAGTGGGGAAATTTGTTTGCAAATTCACAAAACACAACAGATAAGTTTAAGTGTTTCTATTTTTATTTTAAACGATAAGTTAACAATATATCCAACAAAAAAGTAAACAACAATATAACAATAATAGATTATATGTAAGAAAACTACCTAAAAAACCAGTCCTATATTATTAGGCTATATATATATATTTCCCATAATGTTAGGGACGCGTTGACCACATAGTTTTGGAGAAGAACAACAAGCGTAAATAAAAAATCGTGTAAATCTTGTATAAATTATTGAGGTAGGATCGCATTAT
This sequence comes from Orchesella cincta, assembly GCA_001718145.1. Taxonomy (NCBI): domain Eukaryota; kingdom Metazoa; phylum Arthropoda; class Collembola; order Entomobryomorpha; family Orchesellidae; genus Orchesella; species Orchesella cincta. Next base: position 32,852 of record LJIJ01000347.1, read on the forward strand.
CCACGACCAAAAGCATGGAGCTGAAGCCGAGCATTTACAACCCTTCTGGTGGTGCGTCTGCCGATGGATGTCTGTTCAGCGATTGTTTCCTCTATAAATACATTATTATGGGATGGACAATTCATGATAAATTGTTAACCGATAAACTTTTAATCTTGTTGATAATCTGTACTACCTTGAGGTTGAGGTGGGTCATCGCATATCTCCACAGCATGACAATGTTCTTGTATTTCAAAGGCATTATACGATGATTCCTTTTCCTCATGGTAGTCTGACTCTGATCCGAATAATTCGCTAAATAAAAGCTTCACAGTGATGATAAGTCGTCGACGAAGATTGCCTACAAAAATGGAATGTAACATATATGTAAGAGTAAGGTGCATGGAATGTATGAATTTTGCGTTTAATATTCAGTATTGCTACATTTTTAACTTACCGACAGGAGTGTAATCCGTTTCCATTGCCCAATGTAATAACTCAAAAACTTGGAGTAAATTTTTAACCACAAAAACGAGTTTGATAACCTTTTTGAATAAGAAAATTGCACTAAAAAAAGCACCTGCTGTGACCAATGCGAGTATGTGATCCATTGTGACAAGTTTTAACTTGGCCTTGACACGTCTAACAGTAACAGATTTATAGATTAAATTATTTTATTCTGGCACTACTTGTACGGAGCAGGTCTGAGAGCATATGTATATGAATGAATAATGCGGTTTGATCACAATGTACTACAACACCTCCAATTACAAGCAAATCAGTATTCTGGGCGCGGGTGAGATATCGTATGCTTACAGATGCTTGCAAAGTGCATAAATTTGCATAATACGCATATTTTATCTTGAAAAATAGTATTTCAATTCATGTGTACAGCTTTGGCTTGAGCATGTTGTTGTTCCAAGATATAAAAAATTAGAATACACATTTTATCCAGTTTTATGCACAACATTCCACCTCAGATTATCAGAAAAAGGTGCGAGATAACTTTTGTCATAAACAGATGCGCAGATAGATAAAAATGCGTTGAACCTGCATACAAAAGATATGCTAAAATTTATTTAAATTTTTATTGCATTCATCCGTCAAATGGTTTTTACAAATCAACTGAAGTATCTTGTGTTTATGTGTGTGTGTTTTATTTAAAACAGTTTCATTACTTATGGCAAGGGTTGTAGTGAATACAGTAGAAAGGTTTCTAATTTAATTTGGAAGATCATGTGTAAAACCAAATTTTCAGGAAAATTGTTAGCATTCAATCATAACGGGAACATAACATTAACACGTTTATCCAGAGGTTTGCACTCTTTCAAGTAATAATGCATTTTCCTTTCTCGTTGAATGGGTTACTTTTCTTATCTATCGGAGTTATAAATGGATCTGCCTTTTCATTGTCCACGATCCAATCCTTGAGTCTGATTTAAAATAAGAGCTAGTAAGTTCAACTGTTGTTATAAGTATAATCAATCAATCGTGATGTTAATGGAATAAGAACTAACTTGCCAAGGGATTCTGATGTTTTAAGCCGTTCCATTTTTTCCTGCGTTTTCAAACCTTCAACGATTTCCTTGAGAGTTTCAGGTGTAATTTCGTTGACGTCCGTCATGTTTGTCACTGAAAAATTGAACAGAAAATTTTCGCTTCACTTAACTATCTTTTGGTGCTTATTATTCTTTAGTTGAATCCAATTTTTTTAAATCCTGGTATTTTCAAACTTTATAGCAACACCTTTGTGTTCTTTTACAAAATACAAATCTATGAATGCAAGAAATTCCCCATCTCGTGTGACCAATAAAATCTGAAGAGAGAAGCCTTAATATTCCGCAAGAGAAAATAGTAAATTGGATTAAAGAATCATTTATTGATTTCAGCGGACATGTGCACCTTCATGGACATTAAATACATGTATATTATTTATTACCAGTTTTTTTAGGCCAGGGACAGTCCAAGAGTCCCTGGCGGCGCTAGACTAAACTAAAATAACTGAACAAATTTAAAAAAACTTGCATTATTTAAAGATTAAACCTAACTTAGAGGTTAAAATTCACTATAACTTAACATTCTAACTTAAGAACACCACCGAGGTTGTTTGTGAAGTTACATGAATCAATCCGTGTTAGTCCCGGAGTGTATCTCAGTCACATGAGGTTGTAAACGACAACATAACTACACTTTAAAAAGTAAATTTACATGATTTACTACAGCCCTACTTAAGTACTCCTCTTTTATCCACTACTCTCATTCTAATCCAACTCTTTTACATTTAATCAAACATTCATCCTTTTTTACTTGTCTTTCTGTGAATGGGTTTATACACTTTCTCGTGTCGTTGTGAGAATTGAAGAAAGGCATGCACTCACACTCACACCCAAACAGCAGTATTATGTACTTTCACTTCCAGCATAATATTTGAAATGCATATTTGCTGCTAGTTGCCAAAGAGTACATTGGTGTGGCGTGACGACAAAGCCGGTGATATCCACTTTTATAAGACAGTCATCGGCATTATATGGAAGGCTGTCAAGACATGTAACACCACATGACTTGACTTTTGGATTAACCAAGTCCTTCTCATGAGAGGTACGTACATTTATATCTGAGAATCATAATATGCGACATGAATATGAAATATTACCAGACCTCAACATAATATTTCATATTCAACATTATCCTTTGTGCTTAACTCACCACCCTTTTGCAGTTAAAGGAGGAGGATGAGATTCTTCTTGGGAAGAAGAAGAGTTTTCACTTGAAATGATAAAGTTTAAAACATTGCTTGCTTTTATCCAAATTGTAAAAAAGGCTCACGTATTGTTCCCCCTGTTTATTGTCCACATTGCTGAGAGTTTTAACACCCGAAAGCAATGCAAAGCTTGAGCCGACGGGGTTATGAAGTTTATGTGAATTAAAAAAGGATGGGGTAACAATAATTCTCAACTTTAAATTCAACATAATGGGAAAATAAAAATAATTTCCGTTTTATTAAAAGCTATGCTATTTGCTTTCTTTTTATACGACGACAATAGTTTTTAAAGTATAAGAATTTTCATTTACTATCAATGTGAGATAGCTCTTAATGGGGCAAAGTGATACGAGCAAAATTTTATCAATAACCTGAGGAATCAGATAATCAACCATTTAGCATTGGTTTTATATATCAGAGTAAAAATGATTCAATTCCTTATCTTATGATTAAAATTTAACTTAAAGGTTTATTATAAATATTTCTTGTCGCAATTCGATAGTTTCATAAGGTACTAAATTAAATTTAAAAATAGATAAATGTTGCATCAGAACACAACAAATGTGAATCGCAGAAATATAATATTTGCATTTATCTTTTATACAATTTTGTAACTGTTAGATAGTTTGAGACTTAATAACATAATATATTACTGATTTCTAAGAAAGTGATGAAATGTACTTCCAAATATAACTCTAGATATATATACATAAGAGAGATTTCCTCCATGCTGAAGATTTACAAGTACAGCCTTAAAAAGAAAGTATAGCTGCTGCTAGTGCTGCTGTTATCATCACTAATACTGCCAAAGCCAGCTACAAATGCACATGGTTGTGAAGCAAGCAAGCGAGAAACTAAAAGTCATCGACTCTGTAGTCAAAATAAAATATTGGATGATGCTCACGGAGGAAAAGAGGGTGAAAATATCCTATCGTTTTTGCCATTGATCTCCCTCGCCACCACGTACAAAGAGAGACAGAGTTAGAAAGAGAAAAGCACAATATCAACAACCATGCTTGTATATACATTAGTACTATAGTCATATGCATTACATTGCATAATGTACATGTTTCACAGTCACACCATAGGTATATTTAGAAGCAGACTAAGGAAAATAACGATTGGACATTCTGCCTTTGAATTGATATATAGAGAAAATCCATACATCTTTCATTTACTAGCAAAACTACTGCATCGTCCGCTATATTGCATTACCAAATCATAGAATGGTTTTTTAACCTCCTGATGATCCTGTTGCTTGGGTTGTTGCTCCTATTAATACTCAATAAGGGAAAAGTGTACAGAGGTTTGCATTGAATTCGAAATAAGAACAAAGTTGGAATGGAAGAAACAGGTTTCACGTTGAGAATAAAAATGCTTCTCATGTTGTGATAGTAAAAGCATATAGGAATGACCATGACAAACAAATGAAGAATGATTCGAAGCGGATTTCGGTAGAAATATATAATCACTCCTTTTTCTGACCTTTTCCATGTGCTTTCATTCAACTCATGATGATTCATTTCACATGTTTTGCAACCCTACTCACAACTTTGACTGTTGAATGTTGATGGTAATATTTATGACTCTGATCAGGATTTAAAACAATAATTTTTAGCCTTTCAAATTTGAGCAAATAGATTTTCACATATTTAAAATCAGCTTCCGATTGAAATTTTAAAAAATAAATAAAGAAAATCTACCCCAAATTATGGCGAAACAGGCAACGCTGTAACATGAGTAGAATAGAGAGGGAAATCATCTTTAATCCAGAGCTGCTCTTGCACAGATTCTGACATTGCGTAGAGGTGTCATCCACATCCACAGCGGATCAGTGTGTAGCTGCAAACTGCAAACACAATCTAGTAGTTGGCTAAAGATAATACACAAGGGACAGAGAAGGGAAAAAGACGTAGTTGTAGTAGAAGAAAAGAGTGAAGGTATTAATTCAAAATCCAATAAAGCAAGTTTCATCAACAAGATCATCATCTATCTATCTATCCAGAGCTGCAGTGGACTATCACATCCCATCTTGCAACCAGTCATTCACACACCCTTTCCTTTCCAATCCTTGTACCTCTCACTCATTCCTAGTCATAGCCAGAGCCAACTCCAACAACTTTTCTTTTTGTATATTATGTTTTCTCCCATCATATTTGGTTGGCTCATTGCCTTTTGTGTTGTAGAAACGGCAATCTATTAACTACCAAGAGCGCAGAGGCATACATAGAGCAAAGCCCAGTTCTTTTTAGAGAAAAGTCATAAAATATATAAATCACTGCAGAATGGATGGATGTTGGTTCGTTGTCTAATGTAAATATAATAAGGAGAATCCAGATACGAGCAACTTTATCTCACTGCAGTGACAAATAATCTAATGGATGAAGGCGTGAACTCGTCATTCTATTTTTATTCTCACTCACTTTCTTTTTGCTCCCCCGCTGCTGGTACGTTTGTTTTTGTGAAATTGAGAAGACACGTCGTGACAGATGCGACGATTTCATAAGCTCATTCTGGCAAAGGATCGAGCTAATAATACACAATATTTTGTAGAATTTGTTCGGATTCCTCCGAGGATCAAGAGAAACAACAACAATAAGAGAAGGAAAGGGAGCAAAAGCTTGTGTAATATGCATACCTCTATGCACACACCCAACTGGAGAAGCCTTTTCTTCAGTTTCCTCTATTTCTATTGATATTTTTGGTGAGTGCATGACGTTTATTTAGTGGCTAAAGTTAAACGGGAGAAAATCAATCTTTTGATTTTGATTGATAACCTCGAACTTGGATCTTGATTTCTGGTGGTTATTCTTGATTTTTTTAGTTTGTTCCTTCCTCCACCCTTCCTGAATCTTTTAAAGCTTACATCATCTCCAGCCATGCAGTGGCTTAGAACGTAATACCGAGAAAGTAGTTCCGTATTTGTTATTTGTTGTGCTCACAAACCAAAGCACAACAACAGAATCTACTGACGCCGTCTGCCTGTGATTTATTTTCTGGAGAATTTCCATGAAATTATGTTAAATCCACACATCTATCTCTCTCCATCGTTTCCCTCATTTGATGCTGTACAACAGAGTAATGGAAAACTTGTATACCTATACACATACAGCAAACGTACTACTCTAGTATAATAAGAATTATTTTATGCACATATTGCACAACTTTTTATTCTACTTCACATTTTGTACGCAATGAGCCGTCCATAATGGGGAGCAACAGGCAACGGTAGGTACGCAACTGATAGTTCCATATCTAATGTAATCTTTACCTACACAGTAAAAGTCAGTCCGGGTTCTATGCTTAGGTATTATATCATAGAAGCAGCATCTTACTACATAGGCTTACATATAAAACTCGTTGGTAAGGTAAGTCGCATCGCATCCCTTTAGGAAGAAAACGTAGCTATTTTTCTTGCTCGTTTGCTTTCTTAATTCTTACTTTTTCTTCGTGTTTTCTGCTCTTTTCCCTGTTGGTTCAGTCCTATTTGCCAGTTTTACTGTATATTCTGTTTGGATGTGTTTGATTGTTTGCCTTTCTTGAAATACGTCACTGTCACTTTCAAAAAGTATTCTAAACTCAATATATATGTAGATGTATATATGTTGTACCTCTCATATATATATGACGGTGCTTATATAGTTTGTTCCGTTTTCTTGCAACAACTAACAACTCCTTTGTGGACATCACTAGTGGCAGCAAACTGTTAGGTAATATTGTATCCAGGAGGTACTGTAGTCGTATGTATCCATAACGCATCATATTAGGCAAATAACAGCACAAAGCCAAAAAAAGGTAAAACTTCTTCCTCAGGCAAATAAAACTTTTAATGTAAATTGTTTTTAAAAAGCTGAAGCTCAAAAATAAGAGCTGCAAAGTATATCCGGAAACGGCTATATAAATACACTGTCGAAAGAAGGGGAAAGGAAGCCCAAAAAAATTTAACTTGACAAACGCAAGAAAAGACAAAAAAAGAAGTGAAAGGCAAGTCGAATCCATATTGTGTACCTGAGTCCGTCTAGTTGAGCAACCAAGATGTAAAACAATTTTTTCCCGTTAAAACTACTCCGAGTACTTACTTTTTTTGAGAAATTTATACTGCTTTCACATCGTCTTCTTATTACAAATGAAAGGAAAAAGGTAGCAGAAACACGAGTTTACTTACAACACAAAAGCTAAGCTCAGTCTAGAAAACTTGGAGTCGACGTTTTAAAGTTTTTATAAACATGTTTCATGTTTGTATATATACAGATAAAGTGTACAGAGAAAGTGCAACAGCAGCGGAAAAGGAGAAAGACGATATCATCCCTTTGAGCAACTTAATATATAAAAGAAACGAACTGTAAGTAGACTGTAGCCATAAGAGTTTCTCTTGTGTTGTGCTCTAACATTTCACATGTACGAATCGCAAGGAAATGTTTACAAGCTTCTGTGGTCATGTTAAGCATTTAGCATACGAATACGATTTGGAGCATATGGAGTCATTTTTTTCGTATGCCTGTTTATTCTTTACAAAATATGCAAACGTGTGTTTTGTTCGTATAATATTACAACTCGTCTCGTTATTGGGGCAAAGTGATACTCAACTGTTTAGACGCTAGAGAGACTCCAAAGTTTCAAGACACCTCTAACATGAGGGAATTTTGTTGAGGTCAGAAGTGTGAAATTTGGCACCAGAAATGCCAGAGGGATCCCTCTTTCTCTGCTGATCTGTTATTGATTTTCCGTTGACAGCTTCCGATACACTATCTTTACTGCCATGTGCTTATAAACCAAATAATCACTAAAAGCATACGTACTTATGTGAGCATGATGCGCAAACTGTTATTTTTATTCGTTCATAAAAAGTTGAACACGAAAATAGGGTCCATTTCCCGTCTTTTATGACCAGTTTCGTTGTTTTTAGGAGGGAATGTGCTTCAATTGATCCCCCATAAACTATAAAAGAAGCTTCACAAATACAGGAGGTCAGAAGAGAAGTAATGAATTGAAATGTGTCTTGGTTCTTTGGTCTTCTTAGAGAAGGACAACTGACAAGACCATACCACTGCCATCATAGGAATTTAAATCATGCTTTTCTCACACTGGCTGATGGGTGGTCTTCCGACCACTTTCAACACCAAAAACGTAGAGTGCTATATGATGATGAATCATTATTCACTGTGTAACGGTTTGACTTATATAACAAAATCCAGCATCCATATATCCACATTTTTACCCTCTTGTCAAACAAGGCTGTTAAGAGGTTGGGAAAAGAACAAGACTCAACGACAACATATGGACAGAGTTAAATGATTCGATTCCTATCTCATGAAGCTAAAAGTCAAAGTTTTACGTGTATTATTTACAGTGCAAGCACCACTCACAAAGGAAAGCATTCACTTATCATTGCTGAAGGCATCATTGTGGATCATGATGATGATATGGGCATAGTGAGAGGTGTGTTTGTCATGACATGTCTGGATGCAATATTCAACGGATTAGGTGTCTAGATAAGAACACACGACTCTGATATATATTGTATGTATGTAATAAGAGCATTTTTGACTCTGCGTGTGTGCAGCACTTAAATTGATGACAATAATAATGATGGGGATGACCGTATCATGCCAAAAGCCTAGAGCAATTAGACGCTTGAGTCGATACATATATAAGGTCGTCCTCGGAGATAAATACTTTTGATATCTATAAAGACAAGTGTGGTTGTATGAATGTACCAAATGATTTGTTCTAGGGGAGTTGTGCTCGGTTCTGCTCTTCAAATCCAGCTAGCTAGTTTTTTTCTTGGTTGCAGACCGACGACTCTCGTAGCACTATGTAGCTGGAATACCTTATCCACTTAATCGTTCATACCTGATGCTAGTCTAGCTTAAGATAAGAAGGGATTCGTACGATTATGAAAAAATGGAAACGAAAATTATTGGACGGTTAAGGTTAAGATGCATTGGCAGAATGGAATGGCATGTTTGCGTTGGATATCATTCTGTTTGGTGGCCAAAAAATATATATTTTATCCTCCCGTGAAAACAAATAGAGTGTTCATGTTTTTTGCTCCCCACGAATATATTGCTCATGGGTTTTACGTGTGCCAGAAGTATGAGTATATGTGAAAAAACGGACTGATAACTAAAAATTCTTTTGCTTTTCACAACAAATGCTCTTACTCTTCTGCTCATATTGTCTTTCCACATTAAATAGAGGTTGTGAGAAAAGAAAATGTTGACTGTCGATATATAAAGAAAAGCAAAGTTGCCTGTTGTAGGTAGACTAAATACACCAGTGGGTATAAACAAGGTATGAGCTAGGCACGACAGGGTCAAAACACAACGCTAGTTCTGTTCCTTCTCTCAAAAAAATACAATCAAACGTAAAAGGCTTGCTGTAGATGGGATTGGGGCTTACTTGTAAGGCTTCCAAAATTTTCCTTTGAGTTTCCAAGTGAGGGAAAAGGGAAAGCACGTAGAAAAAGACATGTAAAGAAAACTCCTTCTAAAAAACTTAGACATTGGGAGAGGAAATAAGGTTGTGTTTTGTACCAAGAGTTGCTTCCAGCATGAGGCACTACTCAAGTTTGTTGTAGTCCGCACTGCTGGATGCAGCTTTTCTTTCTCGACGCACACGCTGGTGTATTGTGTTTTAAAAAGGCTTGCTTTTCTTGTAGTGTTGGGTTTAATATGAAAATATTTCCCGAATTTGCTTTCCTTTTGTTCATCTCCTTTTTTTCGGAAGAATCATTTAAAAAAGCAAAGGCAAAAGCTGAGGAAATCTTCAGTTTTTAGACTAAAAAGGGAAGGTGAGATTAGTAAAAAAAAGTGAAATGAAAGGTGCATCCCCAGTTGATTTTATACCGGCACGTGTATAGAGGAAGGAAGCGTAAAATTGAGTGTTTTAGAAAGCATTAAATTTGTGCAAGTGTGCACGTATCAGACATATGGCTGTTTTAGAATGCATTTACAACCGTTCCTGGATTGTTTGTAGTAAGGAATCTACACAAAGTTCTTCTTATGATTATCAAATGATACGTGATGTAGACGGAATACCGTTATGTACACATTCACACAGTAGTGCTAGCAGCAGCAGCAGGTAGGGAGGCAGTATGTTTGCACTAAAAGGGAAGCCCCATCATGAATTTCTCGAAGGCATCATTTAAAGAAGCGAGTAATGTTTTTTGTTGACTATCGTTTCTCTGCGATTCCTCTACCGGCTACACCGCCAGACCAGACCAGTACACCAAAGCAGTTGTAAATTTTATGACGGTTTAGTAGACCCATAATATCATTTACCGCTCCTGTTGAGACCTTTCCCGGATTTCAATAATACATTAGTATATAACGTACAATGCCGCTATATATGATAGTAGCTGGGATGCAATTGCTTAGATAAAATATTCAGTCTGACTCTGGTGGTGTTCAAAATGCTTTCCCTAAATGTGAGAATCTCGAGTTATTGGATGCACTTAAGAGCCAAGAGCTTTATGCTTAATATTATTGGTATATATGGTCATGCGTTGATGTTGTTAATTCAATTAAAACGATCTGTGGGGAGAAGAAAAATGCAGATAAATTAAATGGATTAGCCAATGTAATGAAACTATATTAATATAAAAATTCAAAAGCAAATTACAAACAAAGGTACAGGTATTTTTGGTTTGGTAGGTGATGTTTTCCTCGAAGCAGACATCGTATATAAGACGACACTTCTTGTCTTCACTCAGATCAACTCATCAAGATAAAAAGGATTCCATCGAAGAGTAATAATGAATTTCTCAATAGCACTATATAAGCTGAAGGTTTTTTTTTGTATTTTTGTTACAAAGAAAAACTTATTTTGTCTACCATCTCCTCTTCTCTGACACATAATAATGATGATAGGACATGTCAAGCTCCAGCCAGACGGATTGTGACTTGAATGAATCAACTACAAAGATTCATTCATTGGCATTGCCGGATGTTACTTAAAAACTCCTCCAGCCAATACAAGTCCATTCTACATTATTACCATGCTCTATTAATCAGGATTAACTTTTCTTCCACCGTTTTCCACCGAGTGTATTTTCCCCTTTCCGCTTTCACACCTTGTTCACTCTTATTGTATGTACAAAGAGAAGCATCAACTTTTGCCTAATTGAATTAAGGGAAAAGATTGAATGCAATACTTTCTTGGGGAAAATTAAGTTGAAAAATAGCGTTGAAAGCTTTAATTACAATTCGTGTGGGTCTTGGGAAATGACGCCAAGAGAGTGAGAGAGAGAGAAAAAAACAGGAAATGTATCTCTTCTCTGCTCTCTTCCTCCTCTTCTTTTCTCATGGTGAGTGAATCTGTCGAAATGCATAGACATGAAAACAATGTGTGTGTATTCCAATTCCAATGCTTTCTATAGAATTAGTCGTTGATGGTGATTCTGAGTTAGATCGGAGAGTTAATGTTAATGGTCGTTTCATATTACTTTCAGTATGTACACAAGCTTCCTTATAAACATATGGAGATATTGATGTGATGGTTATACTTTCCATTCCACTTTCACTTCATGTTGCCTAACGCCTAACTAAATAGAGAAACTTTTGTCAGCATGACTGCCTCCCTAAGTATTCAAAGATGGGTAGGAAAAGAGGAAAAGAAGAGGATGTACAAACTAAATGCAATTGGCGACGACGACAACGACAGAAAGACAGTGTGATACTCTTTTTTTCCGGCTCCCTCTCTCACTCAGTCGTTCATAGAAACTTTTTCCAACGTTTACCAAAGAGATCAATTCATCGATTATTTGGACGTGGTTGAGTAAACTGTAGTAATAGTAGTAATAATAGTCACGGCAGAAAAGTAGCATGAGTGGTGTAATAATGTTGCTGTAGGACGAGTGGATACTTTTTTTCATGTTTTTGTGGTATAGTAGTATGTGGTGTCGTTTTGGACACCTTTTAATGTACTGCCACCCGCTGGAACATTCATGTTGCATCCATTATGCATGGACTTCATGTCGAATATAGAAGAACACTGGAGTATAATGTGTGTGTTTACTAAGCTTATTGTTAGATCCTTCCATTATTACACATGTTGTATTTTTGACATATTCAATGTGTTCTTGAGACACAACCTGATAATACGTTGGGAAAAGAGTGAATCACGACACGACTTTCTAGAGACTTGAGAACAAGATGGCAAGATGTTGAATGCAATATAAAAATGTTTCATAATGAAAAATATTGACAGATTATCAAATGTAAAAAATTAAATAATGAAAATTCGGAGCATCAAATACAGCAATTTGTTCAATGAGCATTTCAAAAACTTTCACTTTCTCATTGTCAACATGTCAATAGCGCAACAACTCTGCTTATGTAGTATATATGCTTCGTCGTAATAGCCTATAATACGTCATACTTTTAATGATATAATGATGTTGAATGCTCCCAAAGTTTTGGGAAACAAAAGATACTTTTTGCCGAGTAAAAGTAAAAGAAACGTAATGACTCAAACCATTATTGCATCTAGTAAAACTGGGGTTTGTTTTGCTGCAGGTTTCCCTTGAAAGGAGCAGCCGTATCTTTGTTTATGCTTGTGAGTCCCCTTGTTAAAAGGTAAGTTAAAATTAATGTATAATAATAAGCATTTCCCCCTTTTGATGTGCATCGCTGTCACTCCTCACAATTCAACGTTTTGAAACAAGTGTTTGTAATAAATGAGAATTTTCTCATACTATGCTATAAAGGTGTGTTCCATGTATATGTATATAGGACTCCACCATCATCATCATCATCACCAGCATACCATACAATGCAACTCGAAGAGAACATCACATAACGGGGGAAAGCAATGAGGCAGAAAGGAAAAGTGGAAAATGAGGAAGACACAAGTGAAATTTCCCTCCTTCCTTCCTGCTCAGTAAATCCCAATTAGTGACGGGGTATTCTTGGGTAATTACACGAATTTTTAACAGTTGTTATTGCTTGAGAATACACGTTACTTCTCTGGGAAACGACAACTGTACACAGGGAGCTGAGCCAAAAAAAAAAGAAAGCGGCAGTATGCAACAGTTAGCAGCAGAACCAGGATGGAAATGGAAAGCAACATGGTGGAAGAAACATAACAACGGTTATTTAGCGGCAGAAATAGAGTTCTATCCAGGAGGGGATCTCCACTTCTCATAAAACAAAACTCTTTTAGACTGATGGGAAAAAAGTAAAATAAGAGATGATATATTATTCTTCCAATTTCCGAGAAAATTATTGATTAAGGAGTAGAAAACACCAGAACCAGCAAAACTACAAACTTCTAGTTATGTAGCTACTACACTCCATCAACTGTGGATAGAGCCAAAGGATATAATCTTTCAAAAGGGAACTTGTAATTCCGTCAATCATCCTGATGATGATGATGATGTGATGTGCCCATTTATGACTTCTCCATCAACTTGAGCACACGCCGCACTACAACATTAACGAAACAGACTGTGTGTAGATTTGATTGGATGATCCGTAAACTTGGCTTGAACCTTTTATCTAATTAGTTAAGATACGATACGGCACAGCACTTTAATGATGGATGTGCGTGCAACCGTATTGTTATACTTGTAGATTGCCAAGTCAGTTAACGTGGTATATCCGTCTGTTCGCACACACTGTTTCATATTACCTCAGGCGAAAGGACTATTTTGTTGGGCATGCATACAAACTCAACAGAATCGAGGTTGGAAAAGAAGGAAAACGTTGGAGATGATGAGATACCGTCGAGCTCCGAACTGTGAGCTACTTTAAAATTTGAACTTTCATCGATTACAAGTTCCAAACAAGAATTTCCTTAAAAGGCTTTTCTATCAAAATCCTGAAAGTATTATATTGTTATCAACATCCAAGTAATTTCAGCTAGCATCCATTCTGTAAGTATAGTAAAAAAAATTATTTCACATGAATGGATTGAATACACTTGAATTCCAGCAAACTGAGGCAAAAGTATCAACCCCAAATAATTGTCTTGAAGAAATTTGGTTGAAAACTGAGGAATTTATTGAAGAAAAAAATGAATTCAGTTCATTTCCAAGTATAGGAATCTTCCTCAGCCAGCCCGTCAGAAGCAGATGGATTTCCATTCGTATGGGAACTGCAGGTGGTCCTTGTCTCCAAGAAAAATCTACATTTTGCTTTCCAATGTGTTGCATGTGCCTTTCCCTTGCATACCTACAGATGTGCACATAATACGCTTTGATCCCTTTTATCTGTTCCATTAGTACCATGTTACATTTTATGTAAATTGAAGAAAAAAATTGGAATGAAAACTACACTTTTTTTGCTGAGGAAATGTACAACTAATACCATATCTTATTACTTTAAACCCAAGACCATAATAAATTACATATATATGCATCAATCGTATCTCAGGTCGTATAGGTACATACCTGCACGTGTTTTATATCTCTCGACATCACGCCATTGTTCCCAAGATGGATAAACTTAACAGATACTAATATGTTTAGGCTCCTACACAAGTTTACGATTGAAAACAGAAACCCATTCATTTGTTCCAAGTCTATTATACCATCTCCCAACTTCATGTTTCCCATTTCGAAACACGGCACGGCACACCTATGTATTATATTCCAATTCAAGTTTACTTGAATATCTACGTATGTATCGATATCGATTGCACACACAAACTTTGCATTTATTTGGATAAAGACATCAAAAACTATAAAGGGTTACACTATTCTATAAAACTGACTCTACCCTTCCATATTAAACAGTGATAGGTCGGAAACATGTATGCCTACGATATTCAAAATTGTTGTGGTGAAGTAATTAGGACGAGTTGGGTTCATAATACTATGAAGTATATGAATGGAGCCTCTTTCAGTTTATTGCACCACACAAGAGGTTTGGTTTGGATATAAAAAACCTCAAGTAGACAATAGGTTGTTGATTGTTGATACAGTTTTTTTTGTTCAAGAAGGAATGGGAAGCTTGTTTCATGTAAACTGTAAGACGATGATAGATGGAAAATGAGAATACTTTTTACTGCAGCTCACTTGTATTCCAAACAAAGATTGGGAAGAAAGGAACCTATAAAATTACATTATTCTAGGAACCTCATATCTACGTTTTGGATATTTGGCTTCCCTCAAAATTCCTGAAAATGAAACAAATACATAATAATTAGAGATGCCATATTACATATACGGGGGAAACCTACTCAAATTCTATCTTTTTGTTTGGGATTGAGCTCAATAGTTGAAAATTTGCAAGATATTATATTTGCTGCTATTTTTAGTAAGCTAAATGGTTTGGTGAAATATTTCTAGACATTCTGCAGCCCTACTAATGTGGACCGTGTGGGAGTTTGGTACAAAATTTGGATGTTTCTTTGCACCGCAAAATCACAAAAGCCTAGTAAAGTATGATGCCCGGATAAGTAGTGTCAAGAGAGATGTTTATCTACCCATACGTGTACGAAGGGAATGAAATTAGTGTTAGGAAAAAAGCAGTTTTGGATCTCAGCAGATTGTCAGAAAGGAAGTGAAAGCATCGTCTTTATTTGTTGTACCTTCAAGGAAACTAAACAATAGCAGTGCCAGCTTGGATAATCGGCGAGGGTTGCTTCTGGTCGTTTTATTTTCACCAAGATAAAAAAAAACATTCAAAAGCAGCTTGATACATATCAATCGTACATGCGTTACACTATTTGAATCATAAGTGCATAATGTATGTAATGTGTTTATGTGTTATGTTGAGAGGACAATAAAAATATAGTTAAACGAGAAAAAAATAACTTGCCCAGTTTTTTATAGCTATTTAATTTTTACACAAGACACAAATTATGTAACAGCATTTTGGAAGCCGCATATACAACCCAAACCAAACCGACCCGGTGGTAAGACCTACCTACACCAAAGCAAAAAAAAGGAGATGAAAAAGTGAAAAGAAAAAGACAAGGGAATGTGCAAACTGGGAATGTACTAGGAAAAATCTCCCTCATAAGCCTACAGCCTACGGGAAACTGAGAGTTTGAGAGTAAAAGTCCGAGTTGAGTTCATACGTATGAGAAGCAAGGTACATGAAAAAAGGAAGCTTGGATGGCTGTCCGTCCACTTCTTCATTCTGGAGGAGCCGGTGCTTGTCAAAGTGAAAATTGTTGGCTAATATCCGTTATTTTGATTCTCTTGATCCATCTCTGCCATGTTACTGATGTTCTACTTGCTATTGCTATCATTCGTTTTATTGAATTACGATATGTGCGTCATATATTCTGCGTAGAGTAATATGACTAAGCTTCATACACATTATCCTCATTCTGTTGATTTAAGGATTCATTTGATTTGCATGTTTTTTAGTAGATTTGGAATATTACATATCATTATACTACACACTCATACTTAGCAGAACCATGTATGTTGTATGTTGATAGTTGATTTGACATGACTACCCATTCTGTGGCTTTTCTTCCTTCTTCTGTTCATTACACATACCTATCTACACTTACAGAAGCAATGATCATAATATTAGTATTCTTATAAGTATATTATATCATCCTTCCCTTGTCTACCAAACTTGACTCGACCACTCTAATCTCAAATGATATTAATACCCAATTGGATTGCCATGCATTCTATTCATACCTGTTGTGGAATAGGTATGGAGTACGTTACACTCGTATACTTTTCTGTAAGCGAGACTAATAAGGTGCACAGCTGTGGATCCAAGCCTTTTTCTGTTCCTTCCAAATCCAGACCATGAGATCTCTATATTTTTTTGGAGGAGACAGAGAGATGGATGGTATTAGAGTTTATATGAGTCCTGTATCGTGTCAGTATGGAGGACATGTCGATACGTCGTGTCCAAACGGAAAATCTCCGGAAGCGTCAGTGAAGAATAAAAACTGTGAAATTGACTTTTCTCTGTTTTCCTCCATCTCTAGGGTCTCATACTACATATTTCTTTTTCTCTTTTTATCCGCTTTCTCACCCTCTTCTCATATGTCACACGGCCATAACGAACCGTAAAACGAACAAACATACATACATCATCAAAGTATTGCTATCACACATATATCCCAGTTTGTATATAGAGATCCAATGCTAACGCAACATAATTCTTTAGCGCAATATGAAATTGCGTGCCTCTACTATTTATACCCCCATACAAACATCCATTAGGTTCACACATCACAAGGACAGGAGAAAGGGAATTAGTGAAAGAGTAGTGAAGAAAAAAAATACAGGGAGTAGCAGACAAATAATATAACGGATAGCATTTTCATGTCCATTCCCCGTATGGATTGAAGGCTAACACAATGTACCACAGAGACTACGTGCTCACTCCTCCAGTTTGGCAACAATATCATATATTAGATGATGTGTGTGAGGAGTGAAAGTGGAAATAAGAGACATTTCGTGGCTATAATAATATATCAAATTGTTTTATATGGGAACAAGGGTGTTAGTATCAAGTACAGAATCTTGCCCTTCGTGTCCCTTCCTAAGAAGTATTATTCAACTTCATCCAGCTCTAATCTCTCAAAATATTTGGTTTCTGAGCTCTGCTCCGCTTTAATGATTCTTGGTAGAAAAAAATACTCAAAACTTTTACCTTTCCCTTCATTTTTATGAGACGTTTACCAACACTACATGTTGCTCAATTTAGTTTGTATATACTTTCGTTTTTTCATCTCTCTAGTAGTTTGTATCATGTGTGTATGTTAAGAGCAAATAACAAAATTACTCAGAGAAAACACAGTTTGTAGTGGTCTGGTCTAGTGAGTGAGCGTGCAGTGATCACTATCTTTTTATTTCGTGTCTAAGAGGATTACAAGAGAAGATACTGTATATATAAGATCCAAATAAATCAGATCAAAGTTTAACGATTCTGGAGAAAGCTGGTTTTTCATCATAAAATACATAAGTAGATAATTGAGTCATTCAGGAGAATAATGGAATTATCAAACTTCTTTCTCCATATTTTATATGCTGATAGTTTTATCATGATTTATAATATAAAGAATAATTCAAATTTCACATCAAGTTATGTTTGAATGTTTTACCAACAAACTCTGTTGCTGAATCTGTGTTTGGAGCCGTACTAACGTCGACTTTTCTACCTGCTGCTTGTTTCTAAATATGCTCGTATTTGATTGATGGGTTCGGTTTGGGAATTCAATACCGTTAATTCAAAAACTTTTAAACGAATAGCGACGAAGCCATGTAACTGTCAGGTATAAAACATAAAATGCAGTGGTGTATTTCCTAATGAAAATAAAAATTAAATAACTTATAATAACAGCAAATTTCACAATACTAAAGGATTTATACTACAGAAATTAACAAAGATGTATATTTGAATATCATAGTTTTGAAAGTTCATACAACATTTTAATTAAAGCTTAAAAGAAATCTCGTGAGCTCCTTTACAAAACAAACCCTTTACATAATCTTTAGAAATTGCATAAATTTATTAACGACCACGATCGCATGAACGCAACCGCTACCCATCCCAGGTATGTAGTTTAATATTTTAGTAGTTTGATTTGAAAAAGATCAGTCATCATTGCAAATGATTCAAGTTTTACAAAGGATGGGAAAATGATGGGATCAATTTTTGACGAAATAATTTGCTTCAAAGACTGCACGTGTACATGGAGTCCCATATATAATCAGGACATCAACATCAACCATTTCTTTCAGCCTACAAAATGTGTAAAAACTGCCGACAAAAATATAACCATATATAATAAAATGTGCGTCTATACAAGTAGTCATGTAATGACAAGTAAAAAGCCTGCATGTGTTTTGTGGTAAATAATAGACAGCTAATAATGCCAGAGTTGATTTCAGTAGAAAAGAAAAGAGACCAAATCGGCAAATGAAAAGAGCAAGAGAATGCGTCCAAACACACACAGTCTAGGAGCATATATACCATCCTAATAAGTATTTTACATTACAATTTTCCTAAAACGAGCTATTTATTATATAGTTGGATTGGGTTCTCTTGTGAGGAAAAGCCAGAGTACACTGGTTTATGATTAAAAGACTTTGACTAACAAGGACAGATTACTAGTTGTTGGTGCTCGCTTCAGGAACCGTGGAGGCAGAGCTGCCAAAGCCCTTTTATCTGTCTGATGTGGTTTCATTAGGGGGCATTTTGTTCTGCTTTCAATTTAACACTATTATATTTAGCCAATTCGGGCTGTTGCTGTTTTTGTTGTCAGTACTTTTCTGGTTTTCGTTTAATCATGATTATGATCGTTGACTGTGCAGTCTGTGTGGGAATGGAGTGAATAGAGGATGATTATGACATGAAACGACGAGCATAAAAACATGCTCGCCTCCAGATGCAAACGAGTGGGTAAAAAATACCATTATTACATTCATAAACAGGGATATTTAATGCAAACTACTGAAGCCAAGTGATTTTCTTAAGAGTGATATTATATTACACTACATCAAATCTTCTAAAAGATTTTACCCCTACGTACGTAAATAATATGCATTTTTGCTCATGATCACGATAATGAGCAGTTTGAATGGCTTAAATTGAAGTTCTGACAGCTTACAGTTGATTTTAAAAAGTAAATATCAAATCCTTATGAATGTTGTATTATATTGAATGCGATAGACAATATGCAAGGATTACTCATTTATTTGTCCTTGATTTTATTAATTTTTGAACAATACTCAAATAAAGATCATAAATGATTGCAAAATATTTCAATGGGATTCAATTGGAATGTAAAAATATTCTTTGACAGTTTACTTTTTATGTTTGCTGTAAAACAGAGCTGAATTAAAATGTTTAATGCGATAGTATCATATAGAGTTCTTCAAACCGTATTCATTTTCGTGTTCCTATTGGAATTATTGGTAAAAAGTACAGGATTTTAGTTTTTTTAAACATTTTTATTTTTCATGATTTGTTAATTCATCCTGAAATTTTTAAGCCCTATGCAGCATCGAATCCACTCTCAATTGAACGGAAGATATTCCAGCCGGTTCCTGACCTCAGTGAAGACATTCTTCAACACATGGAACACAAAAGTCAGCAGCGACTACAACGACGCAAGTGTTGGAAAAATGTAGGATTAACCATTGCTGCTATCGCGTCGGGAATTGATCTTCAACGAAGGAATGAGGCGCAACAAGAGCTCACTAATATTGACTGCATCAGTATAGAAAAGATTGAGCAGAATGTTAATTTTATGCAGGGAAAGATCGCTAGCCGACGTCGTTAAGCTTGATGATGATGATAATAAATAAAGCAAAAACATATATAGTTCAATACAACTGTTGTGTACGCATCCTTATATATCATGTTTTTATAATAGTGTGGACATTTTCCTCAAATTTTCTTTAAAAAATGATACTGACTACTACTAAAGAAATTTGATATCAAATGAGATTACTTTTAGAACATATAATACCTCTGGGATCTTAAAGCGCTGCAGTATACACAGCACTGCGAACACGAATGGATTGTACCCGTACGTACTTATACATACATTTCTACAAAGTTGCTGTTGAATCTAAAAAGAGAAAAAGAAAAAGAGAGAATCTTACCAACCGAAATGGTAGATATTTGAGCATGGATTGATGATTGGGTATGATGCAATGTGAAACTTGGGGCTAGTAGTAATGGCAAACAAGATGTCGAAATCAGACTTCCCGACTGACAGAAAAGCACTAAATTGGACTGCAGCAAAGTTTATACCAAACCTCCCCCTTTCATGTTCCATTTCATCCTTTGCAGATTTCTCAAGTCGATCACTTTAGGTAGCATAGCACTGGCATTCCACTGCAGTGAAGGTGAGTGAGTACGCCACGACCACCGCCAGTTTGAGTAGAATTCTGCATACGAGTCTGGACCGGATATCGAAATTCCAAGTTGGCGCGATGAGATGTGTTTACAGTAAAATAAATCTTACATTATCTCTTTGTCGTTATAACTTTTTGCATATCGAAGCAACAAAAAGGAAATGGAAACAAGTGCCGTGTTTTGGCAACAATAGCTCAGTTGATCTGATTTTGTCCTTTAAACGTATAAGACGGAGATAAGACAAATAAGAAGATATCATGAGGTTATTCCGTTTTAAACTGCAAATGAAAATCGCATACTAATAATAAGAATATTAAAAGTTGAATTATGTATCGCAAACCTTTTGAATTGCTATCTGAGTACTTTTTGATCATCAGTATTGAAAATGTATAATATGAAGCGTGAGAGTTTACAGCATGTCTTATGAATAAACGAATAAATATACCAAACATTTTCGAACTGAAGCCACGATTATTGTCTACATTTTTTAAATAGCTCATATAATATTCTACACATGGGCTTGTCATCTTCTTTCTCCTTTCTGAATACATTAAAAGTTCAGCAAGCATGTTCAGCTAGAAAATGTCTAATGATTAAATTCAATTCCTGTGACACAGCCACATCACCAAGAGTCAGAGACGACGAAGGAAAGACAACAGCATCACCTATAAGAAACTGCTATTATTTCCTTTCTCATACCATTCTCACCCTCGCCCTCTCATTTTCTTTATTCCGTAGAAAGCCTTAAAAATATAGAAACGCAAGATTGCATTCAGGCTATGAAGAAAACAAGAAATGAGTTACAGTTTTTAAATCAAATGTGCGTATTATGTATGTCTATTTCATTGTGTTCACTTGTGATGATGTGAATGTGTCAATGTGCGTTTTTTTGAAGTGCTGAAGAATGCTTTGTATAATAAAAAATTGCCGGATCACTCAAGAAAGAAGGAGGAAAAAAGGAAAAAGTTTTTGATTCTGTCGCGTGCCTTTCTTTCGCATATTATGCATCAGACATCCATTTCATGAATACTAATGGGTTTGTGATTAACCAAAGATGGATTGGCGGAAGACTGACATTTGAAGCACTCAAGTTCAAGAAAATTTGTTGCATAAAAATATTATTGACATTTGACAAATCATAATGCTATACATAATAACGCACGCATCGTTATAAATACAAGGCATTACATTTTCTAGATAACAAATGGCGTACAATAATCGTCGTACTGAAAAACAAAACTGATTAGGCAATTAATTACTATTGCTAACCTTATACAAACTTTCACCACCCCAGTGAGCTAATACTTACGTATGCGGATCCGTAGTGTGCACATGTTTTTATTGAGATGACAATGTACTCGTGTACGCAATTATGTATTACCCAACATACCTGTAACAATGAGAAAGGACGCTTTCTACAACCCAAAAGCCTTTTTCAAGTTTATCTTTCCACTCAACATAATAGCGTTACCCACGGTTGATGATGTCGATGAGTGTCGCCATGTTGTAAAAATGGGAGGAAAAAGAGCATGTTGTACCATAACATCATTTTTATTTTCTTTATCACCATTCATTCAAGCCCACTGAGGATAAGTCAACTTTGTCAAGTCAGCTCACGAATTTTCTTGCATTAATCACCGTGATGGTGAATTAAACAGCAGAAAAATTAGCTCCCTTCTTTTCTTTTCAGTAAGAAACTTCCAAACAAGACCCTAAAAATTGGAAGAGCCAGTATTGACAAAATGAAAGAAAGTTGTAAAGAAGAGGGGTTGAGTTACGAATTTCCAGAGGGTTTTTTTGTGTTGTATGTATATACTTTGGGGTAACGTGATAAGCCAAAATCAATATTATACGGAGAAAAGGATATCCTTTCAACAGTAGTTTAATTTCTTTAAAAAAGAGATGCTGTTTTCAACAGGAGGGACTTGCTCTCTTTAAACTTTTGGTTTTTAACCTTCTTTAGTCTTGACACTTGAAGCCAATGTACATCATCTGCTGTTATCTTCTACATATTTATTGTTTTACCAACAACCTTTGTTTTTACAGAACTCAATATTTCGCTTGCAGTCGCAAGAATAAAATTTTGTACACGAGTCATACATCGTTGAGTCATTTACTTTTCCTTGACGTCAATGATAAAATCTTCAGTTTTGCATATTTTTCTTTAATATGTAAGTCCGGTTGTTTTTGTATTTCCGTTCGAATTTTAAAAAACTACTTTGCTCATAATTTATGTAAGGATTCGATGATGAGGTCATCCATCTGACCGGAATGGGTCATGGTTTATGGTTATCCGGTGCCTCTTGCACTTGCTACATACAAAACGATATGCGAACCGAGTTCATTCATCCAATTTTTATTTCATTAGAAAAAACGATGCTACACTGGTAGATTGGCTATGAAAGGGTGACAAAACTTATAGAAAATTTCATAAGAAATCAAACTATGGGTTTATCCGTTCATTCGTTCAGTTTCCTTTATTTCGACTTCAGCGTTGAAGTTAAGTATTATATACTCAAGCACAAAAACAAAGCTTGGATACAAGTATAAATTATATAGATACACAATAGCATATAACATATACAATTGCTTGTATGTATGTATAATGTATGTACATTATCTCTAGATGTAAGTTAACAATAATTTTTGTTGATCATGTGTACGTACAACTGTCGTTCAGTTGTTTGTTTCTGAAATAGTAAAGTTAATTTAATTGTTGATATAATTTGATGATGATATATAGTGGCTAAGTATTATCCACACAACAAACCAGAATTCAAGTTACCTTTAAATTATTCTCATAATAAATATCCAAATGAAATTTTAATATTATAATATATACTAGTGTAATTTCAATTAGACGCAGTGAAAAAATGCAGTTTTGTATTTGTATAAAATGTCTAATGTAGATTTATGACTTTTAATAAAGTGGCTAATTAATGAAAAATGGAATAATAATAATTGTGTTGGAAAACACGAAAAACAAGGATATAATCATTAAATTGTATATATTTTACGATATATATTATACAATTTCAATATTCGGAGCATCTAAAGTAAGTACAGAAATGTATTCAATACCAGTCATACCGTACCGCGTACACTACTCTAGCTTGGCTCCCACTATGGATTTGGAATAAGCAATTAGTTAACTAAATGTGATTGACTAAAGTTACTTATACTCAATAAATAAAAAATAGGTAATGTCTGTACAATAATTTCATTCATTGTAAATTATTTCTAGTAACATTTATCACAAATCATGATTCACAACAGTAGCTAGCGAAACAGCACAGCTATTTCATTCAACATACCACTAAATAACCAACCAAAATCAAAGGTTTCTACCTACCATGACTGTATCCGCATACTCCTTCAGTACTCTTTATCATGTTAGAAATTTATTAAATGTGAAGTATCATGTTGCCCCTTGGCTTACTTTTATAAGAATTTCCAATACAATGCGTGTATCAGTTTGGACAAAAAAGTATCTGACAGACACAAAGTCTTGAGTCTCAACAACATTAATCAGAAACAAAGTACAATACTCCTTATGATAGATATGCTTATTGCTTGTTTGAACGCGTGTGCACACTAAAATTGGGGAAATCAACACTTGAAAAAAAGGATGCTGCTGTAAGCAAACACGACACAATGCACCCAGGTACATTTTACAAATGAACACTTGTATAAACTATCATAAACATCTCATCCGAAATCTGCACCAATATATATATATAGTCAATGTTAAATACAGTTTTTCAAAATATTACGTTCGTCACTATAAAGTAGTATCAAGGTTCATTTTTATTATTGTATTCTAGTTAGAGGACTAAATGGACTGGCACTACTAGTTGTTCCAGACATTGACGTGCCAAGAATCGAACTGACATCAGAATTAGAGCTTCTGGCAGTTGGTGAAACAATTGAGTCAGTGGAAAAGCTAACATTTACACGAGTGGAGAAATCAGGATTTGGAGAACTTATGCTTCTACTATTGTTTGTTGAGCGTATTGCGTCATTTATAGAACTCAACTCGTTAGATGACGTGTCGTATGAATTATTAAGCGTTGATGTAGAAGGAAGTGCAGTTACTCTCCTTCGTAAATTAAAAGCACTATTTTCATTAGAGGTGAAATGCTGTTGAGATATTTCAACCGATAATGGCGGAGCATTAGAGCTCGACGAGGACAACGTTACTGTTATATTACTAATTGGAACGGAGGTACCTTCAGTCGTTGTAGTTGGTGGGGGAGGTGCGGGATGAATGGGCGACTCCGATGATTCCGTTGTGGTGGTTGATGGACTTGCGTTTGAGACTGAAGATTGCCCTGCATCTGGCTCCGTTGAAGATTCAGCGGTGCAGGATTTGTCTGAGAACCAGGTGGTCCCTGATTCTGGTCATCGCTGAGGAGCTGCGTGGGTATTTCTGGCTGCTGAGCTTGACGTAATATTGCCGGCAACTCGTAATGATGATAGTACACCATAGAATGCTAGAAAAAAATGAATCCGTAACATTAAACCATGGCCATCTGTATGGTTTCGCATTTATACAAACCTTCCTATAACACTAACAATAATAATTATGAATTATCATTGCACAGCAAACCCAATGTGTAAGGTATAGAAAGGTGAAGAGAAAGTTGTTAGATTACCGCATCGATATACATAGATGTATCATTGTTGATACATGATTTTGTGGATTGAGCATGTACAATAAAATCCTGTCATAAATCATGAATATGGTACGTTGCAAACGTGAGCATATATATGCTTTGCACACCTTAACTCCTGTATAAAACATTAATGCTTTTGAACATCGTGTACTTTTTCGACGAATAAAAACCATAACTGCATAAAAAACAACAAACTGTCTGTGCATCTGTCTGTACCCCGTTCAGTTCAGTAGCTACTATACATGTAATCAGTAGACACATTAGTTCACAAGAGTTCTCACGTCTCCCACATTACTTTCACTGCATGCAAGCAATTCTTATATGACTTTCCCATATGGCGAGCCACCATACAGACAACAACTTTACTTATTTTGGTACTGGTACATTTGCATTGTAGAAATTGTACTTTTCTAGACTCGTCTATTAGAAGATGACATAATCTAAAAACGAAGCAGATAGCTACGATCCAGAGACTAGAATAGATATAAATGAAACAGCCAAAGTAATAATGGTTCGCAGGGAGTTAATCGGAGTGTTAAGCTTGATCCCTTGACTAATATTGGTCTCATGCTGTCAACTATATTGAATAAAATGGCTCACCACTCGGAAACTTAATGGCCAATAATGGAGCACAAGCTGAGTCTATGTTTCAAATCTAATGGAAACCCCCCACCAGTATCATGGGAAGATTACACTGTATTACACACCAAAAACTTTGCTTACATTTTCCCTTAAACTTTCCTTTTACCTTCATTACTTATTACACGATACGCAACAGTAACTGTATTCTGATGATGATGATGGTGCGCTTGTGCTTGACAATAACAGAATAACAAGTTGTTGTAATTGCATTGCACAATCATACTTCCATGTCATGTACTCCACTCTTTCATCCATACCCATAAAACAACGCATACATTACAATTTAGATCTTCTATTACAATCCCTGTTATCTATCTTTTTGCAAGTTGTTGCAGAATAGACTTTTTATTTAAAATTTCGAATAATGAGCGAATGAATGAAGAATGCCTAAAATGTCTTTTAAAAGTTCAACAATACAAGCCAGATGGTTCGACCTCTATTTTGTTCATGGACGAGCAACCGAACCTACAACAGCACGTGCCACTAAGCAGAGAGAGAAAGTTAGATTTAGCAAGCGTGAGCCTGTCAGCATGATCTAACTTGACTTGATTTAATATGCGACGGAGGACGGACGTATTTAAAGATTGACGTATAAATGGAAGCGTAAACGTACGATTCAATCCAATTTCAAATACCTAATACCGTAATCGCCATTGTGTCATAACGGGACTTTTACGCTTTCATGCTTGAAACTTGCGGAAGTCAATTAAAATGTAAATTTCTGAAAGCTTCAACTTAATCATCAAAAGTTCATCAATTTCATTCTTTGCGGGGTGCAGTTACCCCAAACATACTGTATGTGTTCATATTGCATCATCAGCAGGGTAGTAAATGTTTAAGTACAGCACAACTATCAACAAAACTGTCAACTCCAATCATTCCACGCTCAAGTACACTTAATGAGACATCTTGAGACAACTTCATGGTGCGGAACAAGCTAACCGGTGCAATCTGTTTATAAACAGTATTGGCGGATACGATACCACGATAAGGTCTGAAACTTTATATAATTCTACAAATACATAAATATTAAAACGTTGAATATGAAAGTAACATGAAGAAAACGTTGAGAGAAAACATCAGTGTTTGTACTTTGTACTAATATTGTTCCCCCATCTTCAGTTCTTCGTCTTAAAGAAAATGAAAAAGCTTCCATCAGCTACACAAATGGAAACAAGTAGTACGACAGGCAGCCAGGAGCCAACGCAAAACAGCAAACTTGCACAAACAAACCATATGCCTTCGTTGTTTTAAATTTTTTAAAGACCTTTGCAACAAGTAAATTGGTCACAACAACCCGATATATATGATAAAAGCAGATTTAATTAACAAAATAGGCGACACAAACAAGCAAGACATCCTTATTTACCCATCAATAAAAGTTATTATCATAATCAAGATGTCACTTTTATACTCATCATCATCACATCTCATGATAAGATAGTTTTAGGGAATCAACAACAGAAACATTGAATGAAGTTGGTCTTGCACTTAATCAGTCAGTGCAACTTTCACCAATGTACCAAATCGCAATGCCCTCATTTACCCAGACACTACTAAATAGTATATGTATAGAGAAAACTGTCGTCACATTGACATGCTATGAAAACATTTATAGTGAATGTGATGAATAAGACTATTAACATTTCATTTCACGTGGCAAACCCGCACGATCTATATGAACAAGACAGTGGTGATGGATATATAATCAAAGTGACGTTGCCAGTTCATGTAGAGCTCATATGCAAGCGACAAAAGAAAAGATCTTTGTCACCCATTTTGGACATGACATTGTTGGGCTTCTTGTTTTCTTAGACCCATTCATTGTGGCCTGACGGTTGATGGCATTTGCGACTACTTACAATTTTATTATCACATACCAATTGCTTACATCATGAGATTCATAAATAGTAAATAAATATGGGTTTTGTATGGAAGAAAGAACATATAGCTGTAAACTATTTTGTTTTTATACCTACCAATAAACTTTGTTTATGTAAGTACTTAAATCAGTATGAAATTCGGTTACGAACCTAGTTTGATGTCTATAAAATGCAAATACCTTTTTTACTATTTGAAATGAGTGCTGTATTATGCATTCAGTCTTGTTAAAGGACATTAAAATGTGAAGTAGTAAATAGAATGAAATACACACAATCTAGGTACCTTACATTAACACGAATTATGTAAATTATGAGTTCAACCCGTATGTGTATGTGTATGAGGTATACATTAATTTACACTGAACTGACTATTGAAAAAACTTTGCTTTTTTAATGGCAACTCTTTAAAATTAGTTAATGGTGTAAAAGGGATTGGACGTGCAAGTAAATTGGAGTTAAGCTATGCATGCTAATTAAGTACAAGAAAATTATTTATTGATTTATTGTATTTACCTGTATGAAGGACCACGAAACAAGTAGCGCCAGGCCCGAGTACTGTCCATTAAATCGGTAATGGTACGCATAAAATGCAAAGTGATAAAGGTAGAAGAACCTAAAGAACAATACATGGTCATAATATCCATCATTTTTATCACAATAAACCACCTGCTTATTCTAAGCAGCAGCAGATACATTTCAGTACATTGCCTTATTCATTTATCATGCATTCGCACATTAAAACATGTCTTGCTGCCAACAAAGCTCATCATTCCATTCCTAAGCTAGACTTTGATAATAGTGCAGACAAAATTCACAAGTTCACCTGCCTAACATCATTGGATCACATCAAACAGCTTCAAGGAAATGATCGCCTAACATAAAGTTATGTGTGCGTGTATTTCTGATATGAAGAAACTCTAATGGAAGTGATGAAGTGAAGGATGAAGAAATCTGATGTTGGAAAAGGTCTCCTAGCTACACCCCATCCTCTACTTCCTTTTCATTCCATTCTCCTACACCACCTTTCGATCTTTCGGTCTTCTTTCTTTTTCCATTCTACAACTTACACTACTACGATTCAATAATGGTACAGGTGACAGGAATCAGTTATAGCCATAGGGAACTTCCTTTATATCTGTGGCTCTGACATTCTAACTTTTTATATTTAGAATTTATGTAGTTTTTTAGAGCATCCAATTGCAATTATTAGATGATTTTTATACAGACTGCACAAAAGAGTTTAGCAAACGTTTTATAATAATTAACGAACGTTTCCTGAATTTGTCATTGGAAATTGCTTCACTAAACCGTTTCTACACTAGCACGCTAATGGGAATGGTATTTTTTTACGAAATCTGCGATCAACATAATACACCCAAAGTACTTAGTAGCTGTAAAATGATAACGTACCTGACCCAAAAGGTTTTGGTGATTAATGTATGTGAACATACTGAATCATACTGGTCGGCAATCCAAACAATGAGAATTACGTAAAATGCAGTACTAGTGTCATTGAAAAATTCTGACATGATGGCTTCCATTCCTGTGAATAAAAAATCAAGTCAATTGATGAAACACTTGAATATCAAGAGATAATCGTCAATGAAAAAAGTATTAGTCAACGTGATCAACTTACCGACTAGTGCCAAAATTACAGTGAAAAGAGGAGCAGCAGGAATATGAATTGATCCAGCTCCTTCAATGTTGTTCAAAAGATCAACTGTAAAAGATATTTTACAAAATTATCTTTACAGTTCAAGATTTGATGATTATTTCAAGACAAACAACCCAACATTAGAATTTCAATGTCACACTATAGATTTAAAGATCGCAAGTATACACGTGCATAAGTTGGCTGCATTACCGCAAACTTATAAAGTCACAACATGTTAAGAACAGAAAGAGGTCGCAGTAACACAACGGTAATGTCACCTACCTAAATATAACCTACTGTCAGATACCAACTTTTAATTATAACTTTACTTTATAATCAAACCAGTACATTTAAACACATTTAGACCTAATGGTTTAGTTATAATTGGTTATTTAAACTAATTAAAAGTTTGTAGTCGACGTATCCTAGTAGGTGACACTAGCACTGTTGTTGATAGATTTATTTACAACTAACTTACCAATGAATATGAAAATTTGATGATGGGAATAACGAAGAAGCATCGAAATGGAGACAGTCTACAAAAATAACAATACCAATCATATGCACATGTCAAAACAAGTAAATTGAAATTCAAGAATCAAGCATTAAATTATAAATACTATTTCCTTACAAACACTAGCATGATGAGCATGGCAGGAATGTATGACGTGCGAGCCATCCACATTGGTACAAATCTGAACTGCTCACCAGTTACAACATTTCTAGGAAAAGTAATTGGGAATAAAACGTTAAATGCGTATTTCTTGGAAATGTCGTCTGGTTTCCTTTAATGTATGATGATAATGCACTCCAAATCTAATTTACATACCTCAAGTAGCCTTTGTTTTCTTCAGCCTCTGCCAAATTTTTTATGCTGGACATCAATATGTCATCGTATCCAAGAAAGTTTTCCAAGAGGAATACACTAAAGCTATCTCCAAAGCAGGATTCCTTGGTAGGATCCAAAGTTACTATTTTAACAGGAATGTTTAGTCTCTGACGAGTTTCTGGTGACAATCTTAAAAATCCATACTCCAGAGCGTACTCAACTATATAGGCCTGGTCCTGCATAAAAACTGAAGTAAGAAATTCTTTTTAACAACCAAGCACAGTAACTCTACAGATAGAAACTTCAAGTTATAATTACAGCAGCTTTACCGGCATTAGTAAACATTTCTAGGTCCGAAACGCTACTTTTGAGAACCTTTTCATCCTCCCTCTGCTTTTCTTCCATTTTTATGATTTCGATTTCCTCTAACGTTTTATTAAAATACGGAGAATCTGAAAGTCAAAAGTTGAATTGAAAGTTGAATTAAAAGGCAATTAGATTAGAACTTTGTCAAGTTATAAACATCGCTTTCTCTCTGTACCGGTTTGCGGCATATTGTAAAACAAGAAATAGTTCTTACTTGGGTTAGCAGGATCATCGGTTTCAAGTGTATCCAGAACACTACTGCTGACACTACCCTCTCCACTGGCAGTGTGGGAGAAGGACGACGTCGAGTCAACATCACTGCTTTTATCTTCGCCTTCAGCCGCAGCGACCTGAGTATCATCGTCAAGTTCTGAACTCTTGTTCTGAATACTTGGCTCCACTTCTTTTCCTCCACTTTGCATCGCATCTACATCCACATCATTTACGATTTCTGCCCCGTCCGAGCTAACAACATGCGGAGGGTTGTCATCAGCTACATTTGGTCTCATTTCAACTCCTTTAGTAGCCGACGGGGTGGACGACTCTGGATCCGGGACAGCCGCAGTTGGCTGAACATTACTTCCATCTTCTTTAGTTTCTTCCGTTTTTGAATTCGTTACTGATGAAATAAAACCGCCTGCAGTTGATACAACTCGATCTAACAAAATTCTAAGAGAAATGTTTAATATTAGTAGTGTTGATATACAAATCTTATGTCATAATGATTTCAATAAAAGTACGTACTGGTCCGCCGAAAGCATCATTGATAACAAATCATCACTATAATGATTTATTTGCGCTGCAGCAGCCCGCTGTCTTAACTTTTCTTCTTTTTCATACGACTTTTGAATATCATAATCATCACCAGCATCACTAGTAATTTCCACCCGAAGGATCCCATCCCTTGGCCAAGAGTCTTTGTATTGATTAAGACACGTAATCGGTGTTCGAGTGTAAACGATATGTATATAACACAAAAGGAACAGTAGCACTATTGACTGCATAAGTAAGAAAAATTCTAATATTCTCCGCAGCGTCTTTGGAAATGCCCTCGCGTATATCAGAGTAACACGAAAGAACAACGCCAAGAACAACCGATCTCTCATATAAAATAGGTTTTGCGTTTGTTGAGGCATTTCTCCAGCGTTATTATTATTCGGCCCAGGTGCCTGCTGATTCCCTCTCACTGTGGCCCCAAGTTGACCAAGTTGATGAGCAGTTCGTAACGCTGCTGTCACACTCACCCGGGGAGTTAACAATGGTGATGCACCTACATTAAAACAAACAACATAATTAGAACTTTGCTTCAGACTCGTCCTCCTCCCATAATAAAAAACAAACGCCGAAGAACCAGATTAATGATTATTTTACCTGGTCCAGGAGGAGCATTTGGATTTCGGTTTTCCATCCGTGGATTCTCAGGAGGTGCAGCCATCACAAATAACTGGTAATTAAACTAATTACGCTAATATCAAATATACAACGTGAATAACGACTCCGGATCTTGTATCATCTTGCCAAACTTCCAAGAAAGCATGTCATCCTTCTTTCCCACACATTTCTGCGTCACTATTTCATTCAATCAATCAGGTGCTTTTCCATTTCCTGTGTGCAAATGATGATGCACAGAGGTAAATAAATAAACAACTTTACTTCCTTTCTTATCAACAATAGAAAGATAAGAGCACTCTAACACAACAACCAACACTTTTATCGGTCACCAAATAGTCCAGTTATCAATCAACTTTCAAATTTGTTCATCTCACTAATTTCTCACCTTACTTCCGTCATAATTATGATGATAGGTAGGTACTTAATAAGGTGCATTTAGGCATCACGCAAATATTTTTGTTGATAAACGCAGTAAACAGATGTGTATACCAAATTATATGAGCAAAGTAAAAGTACATTTTTTTGAGAATTGCAATTTTTAAGGAGTTCAAATAACCAAGAATCGAGCCAAACAACAGAGAGACATCAAAGCAAGTACTCATTGCTTCGGGAAGAGATCGCTGAAACCACCCAGGGGCAACTTGTTCAAGGTGAGACCAGCAGAGTGCATTTCCAAGCTTTCAAATGTATTTTTATGCATAGCGTCTCACTATATCTTTGTTCCGGAGGCTGAAGAGCTGAGATTGATGCGCAATAAAACAATGGACAAACATTCAGGATGATTTGCCCATATACCAATGTACTGTATGATATTGAGTGAAGGACAAGTTATGATATACTATATGACATGGCAGTATTTTCTGTCCAAGTTGTATATATACGATTATATTGGTGACATAATGTGTAATATAATGTATCCATTTCCATTACGGTTACGGTATGTCTATGGGATAAGAATGTACCATGTAGTTTTATAACGTTACCTAATGGGATTGAGACTGTGAGGTGTTTGGGAAATGTCACCAAGAGGATCTGATTGTATTTTGAAATCGGAAGTTTTATAGGCAACAAATTAAAATGGGGTTAATAAAGAAGGCTCAGTTTCGTAGACG
This sequence comes from Orchesella cincta, assembly GCA_001718145.1. Lineage (NCBI taxonomy): Eukaryota > Metazoa > Arthropoda > Collembola > Entomobryomorpha > Orchesellidae > Orchesella > Orchesella cincta. The sequence continues at coordinate 65,938 of LJIJ01000347.1, forward strand.
CATATTGTAAGACCACCCACTAAAGTTTTTTTTATACTGAAATGGTTTTGTAACACAGAAGCCGAATAACAACTAGTTTTTTTTTATATTACTTACGCAATAATAAAAATTGGCAAAGTAAAACAGTCACTGTGAGTCACGCTGAGTTTTTTAAACGCGTTTTTTTGTCTTGACTAACTGATTGATTATACATACGCATAATGATTCCAGCAACTTTGTTAAATGTACCCAACCACCTGGAAGATCTTTTGGAGAGCCACAAAATGTAATGAATAATGGAAAAGGGTTTTTATCAAATTAATTTATTCATATATAGAAATGGAACTAGCGTTCAGAGTGCTTTATGTCTTTGTGTTGTTAACCTTATCCAATGAACCCTTATAGAAGCGTGGACGATGATATCACTCAGAAGCTGCAGAGCAACCTCCTTCCTCTAGAAATTCAATTGATGCTGATTCCCATGTGGACGGTACGCTCCGACTATCATGAATGCATGCGACCATTAGACAAAGCAATGGACCATTACATGAACTTTAGATCCAAGCTCCTGGAAATCGACCAATGTATAGAGTTGGGTACAGCCACAAGTAGCGAAGTTGTGGCAGCATTCGACCAGGTTTTAGCGTTGTACAATGTCTACGATAAGAATCAACTGGAGTTGCATGCCCTGCTGAAGAAAGTCAACCATCAGATCCTCTATTACTCCCGTGCAACCAAGAATGATTTGATGTGGAATGAGATGATTAAGTTGAAAGAAATCGACCACGTTGCTTTCACAAGGAGGACGTGCTGCTTTGAGCACGTCGTGGTGTCCCTTTTTAAGCTGGATGAGAACATAAAAGACTCCATTCAAACTTCAAAGGACATTACTCGCTGTTGTGCAAATTACCTTGTGCGCATCGCTCAGCATTTCAGTGGTCAGCTTTCCTGTGACTCCGAGAAGGAAAAGGAGTATACAAAAGCATTCGAGTTTAGTCCAGCTAACGAGGGCGAAAAAGGAAGTGATTTTATATTGCAGCAATTAGAATTGAAGGAAACCGCATAATGAATGTCCAAAAATGGTTATAGATATACAGTATGCGCGTGCAACCCACAGACAGCCCACTATTGAAAGACAAGTAATATTGTTATCAGTCCCAAATATTAATAGCCAATACACTGTATTACTTTGAAAATCAATACTATTTACCAATCATACCGCATCACTGCTCTACTACTTGAAACGAAAAAAAACTAATGCAAGTATGAACTTACAAATGAAATAATAAATTTGAAGTTCTCAGCGACTTCTCAAACCGCAGATATGCCAATATCATGAATCACTTTAACCGCCTCTTATATAGAAATGTTTCATCATAGATAGTTTTGATGAGTCCGTGTTCAACAGACTTATGCTTGTTTAAATTGCATTGCATTAGTGACTTTAATTTTTGGAATTTGTGGTTCTGACTTACTTACTACTTTCAAATGAATATGTATGTACATAAAGCATAATATGACTATCAAACTATTTGACTTGCTCACATACACGATCTACTTGTATCCTAATATTTTTACATTTCTTTTCACTTCCTGTTCCCTAAGAAGTTTCATTATCTGCGTTTTGCTGTCTGGTTGAAAGTGCAAATAAAGCTGCCAGATTCTAATAAATTTCTGTTTTACAAAAAAGGCACAAAAAGTTGGAGTAAACATGTCACAAAATATCAAAAGTTTGCATGTATTTGGAATTCCAGGGTGCATAGTATTGTTCCTCTCGTTTATAAAAATTGGTGATTGAAACTTATTTGGTTATTGCAGAATGAGTTAAATTGCTTATTATTATATTACATATTACTCGAAAAGGTTAATCTGTTTTCATTTACATGTTATAAAGTCACAAGCTTGGAGTGCTACCAATGTAATTCCTGGGATAATACATCCAACCGAACGGAAGCGTTGAGAATAGTGAAGACCTGCAAAAACCTTGAACACGATGAAGAAATTAAAGAATTGTTTTTGAAGCCCTGTGAGGAAAAAGAAGATAGAGCGAACGAAACAAAAGAGGAAAGAACTCCAGTTTGTATTACTTTAGAATATCAAGTTCATGTAAAATACAGTTGGAAGGCTGGTGAGCAGGAATACTCGAAAGGTTTAAAACTTAAAAATACATGCTTGAAATGGCGATCCAAAATTCGAATTTTCATGTCATAATTTGATCTAAAATTTATAATACCTTGTTCTAAATATTCTCAGTAATGAAAGACCCTTCATATCGGCGAATGTGCGGCTTTGCAAGAAAGGATTCACCAGAAATTGATGATTGTGTGACCAGGGGTGGTGCTACGACCAAATTCGCACAATGTACCTGTACTACAAGTGCTTGCAACGATAAGCCGTTTGGATCCACAAGTTATTTATGGATTTATCTTGTAACTATTTTTATAGCTCTCGTCGTTGCTACTTCTGTATCCTACACTGTTTACCGAAAAACTGGTTGTAATTTTGACAAGTAAATTAATTAATTCAAACGTGAAATGCAACATGGGGATTATTTGTTTAAATATATACCGAATTAGATCTAAACTGTATTAGAACAAGGCTCTGTACTTTTATTTTGAGGATGCTGTCATTTTGGTGACTATAAAATACTCTGATATAGTAGTCAAAAATAAAACGTTGTTGATATGAAAAAATAAAATGCGTGTATCAATGGTCTAAAAATGAAACAAAATTGTTATTAAAACTCTATAGTAGCAAACACTACCTCGTTTACATTTGTTCTCATGAAATATGCATTTTTGGGGCAAAAAATGATAAACATATATAGTCATCCTTCTAACAGCATTAGCGTTAAAATGAAAGTGACAAAGCTTGCGGTATTTACCACAGGTTTGTAAAATGGATTGATAATTTTCAAACACTATATATGACTGAACTCATAAAACACGTACATATTTTCCACAATGCCGCAATTACAAATATATCGTCATATAAAAAGAAAGTACAAACCTACTTATATTATAATTGTACTTACGGTAACTGTTATATTTGTCTTGTGCGCATGTTAGCTGCGGAACAGGAAACAGGATAATTATAAGTACTACGAAATAAATTTTAGGTATGGTATCCCAAACCAAATATATATAAATGGAGAAGCGTTTGTAAGTTTACAACTGTATGACGTACATAATGAGTCATTCTAAAAGTCCAAAATCACTGAAACACCAGGAAAAATTTCCTTGTTCTACATTTTCACTGTAGTTCGTTCAAAGTTCATGCTACACGCTTAGGGGAATTTTTTTGGTGTTAATTTAGGAGGAAACTGCTCTCGTTCCAAAAACATAATTTATTTCAATAGTGAGTTGAAGATTACAAGAAAAGGTTTTGTACCTACAACATTCGTTGGTCGTATTGTGCTGAAAACTAACTTTCTCTCGGACTTTCCGCTCTGCAGCTAAGAAATCTCCTGCAATGGGTGTATACGTTGCAAACAAAGTTTTATCAGGGGTTTCTGCGGTAAGAACAAGATCATGTTTCTATAAACGCCCACATACCTGTAAACTTTCAAAAGTATAGAATGCAAAACTTTTTCTGCTTTCTCCATAATAGATCCTTAGCTTGTCTCTCATCGCAGTATGTACATGGACTTTGATATCCTTAATTGAGGATGGGAACCAAAGGAGCTTAGAAGAGAATTGCAATGTCCTAAATAAGACGTTAATTCGCAGTAAACCAGAATGCAAACATTTAGCGGACCAAAACCCATCATTTCAGGATGAAGAGGGGTACCATGAAGCTGTTGTTATTAACGGGAAAAAGATGCCAAAACCAATACTAAAATCTTCTTACGCCGAGTTTGATGACATGAACAAAACATTTCGTTTAATCACCCTTGTATGCATATGTGTGACCATAGGTGCTTCACTTGTGCAGTTTATATGTTCAGTCATAATCGTCATCAGTCCTTCGTTTGTAAGTGTTTTTATTCTTTTAACAAACTTGCAATCGAGCTAATTTAATCAGAATTTTACCATTCTTCTTATAGAGAGTTGCTGCTCGATCCAGAAAAATTGTCGGAATTCTATTTGCCATCTTTATCGTATATCTCGTCGCATTTGGATCGCCACTAGCATGCAAAAGGGAGAAGGACACTGGGGAGGATGACCAATGGCACACAATGACAACCCTTAACGTATTCATCAAAGACTTTTTCATGAGATTCAGTTGGGGTCAGCTAGGCCGAGATTTGTATTTGTTTTATATGGATCTCTTCGTCAACATTATTTACACATTTCTTAACATGATAATTGCATGCTGTCTTTTACGTTGGGCTGATTACGAGGATTATGATATATAAGGAAGATTATTTTTACAAATAAATAAAAATGAGGTTCCTATGTTTTATATTAAATGGAATAAAGACTATTATTAACCAAATAAATTTCCTCAAAAAACTCATTTTACTATACTGCTACTACCGTATGGTACAATTTTAGCATGACGCATTCATCGTAAGCCGTATATATGAGACAACATAATAATTATGTTCAAGTATGTTATTGTATGAGCTGTTTTTCTCAATAAAAAGTGCTGTGACTTCACTTACAAATCTCGCCGGATGTTGGTGCAGCCACATATATGAGCCATTTTATTTTCGGATTAGATTAGCCAATGGCATATAATCAGAGGCATATTATGTGGTTAAAAGATGTAGATCCATATCAAAATTGTTCATTAATCGGCTTGCAAAATTTTGCATAACAAAGTTCATTCTCTGTTTCAAGGTTTTGTAACATGTACTTATAAAATTATGCATAACTTTGTCCTGCAACAACTGCACCAATTCATTGGAAGTTTAGATTGAGAGAATCTTTGGGTGAAATCGCTTCTGATTTGAAAATGAAAGGAATAAAGGTATTCGAAGTAGTTTATTTCTTCGCTCTAGCTTTTACTTTTAACAGCGAAGTCAACTCCTGTCCAGACCTTGAAGGAATGGGAAATGTTGGAAAAAGTTCTCAGGTCCCAAATCTAGTTCTGCATATCGATGAACCAAAAAAGAATATTAAAAAGGAAAAATTTGTCACCCACCTGGCTCCTAATATCGTTTCAATTAATATGACTGGTGTCTTGACATTAAGACTGGATTGTTGGGCACCTTACCCAATCGATCTAAAATTCTATGGACATTTGGTAAGCTGCATAGATTTTAATCAGTAGTAGAGGACATAACTAAACATTAAACATTGAACTTGTGTAGACCAATCAAGAAACCACTGTCAAAACTTTCCGAAAGGAATTCGGGCCCACAGAAAATCCAAAAACCTGTTTTTTCATTAATGCCACAATGGAATCACATGAACAAATTACTGGAAATTATACTTGTCTTTCAGTGGAAAACCCTAGGATCTTTTCTTCTTACTACATATTTATTTCTCGTTAGTAGTTTTAATTAAAATAGTACTGTAGTTACACTGACCCATATACATGAATGCTATTTTCTTTTACAAACTATATAGCAACTCCGCCAGGGGTACTTTTAACAAGAGGTCAGAAATTAATGCTACAACCAAAACTGACCGATAAATCAGTTATATTCCCATGCGCTGTTTCTCATCCAGATGTTCATGTGCAATTATTCAAGGTATAAGGTATAAAGAACAAAAATATTGAACATTTAGTAGTGCTTAACTCAAACATGTTAATATAAATAGGAAAATGACATGGAGCCTTTGAGCTTATCAAATAACTTGAAATATGATCCAAAAGTTGGTTTTACAATGCAAATAAAAGGGGAAAGTGTGGACGCATTTGGCACTTACATTTGCAAAACAGAGTTAAGTCCTAACGATCGCGTTAATATAACATTACTGCGCCCAAAGAGTGAGTGCTCAAATCTACCTATCTATTTTTTACATCTGCAGATGCTGAATTAAAGAATTATTACGTTTTATGTTTTGACCAATTCATTTTTTAATAAAGATTTTGTAGTATCTCCTTCTACATCTAATATTCTGGTTCCACCAAAGGGGCAACTTAATGTAAGCTGTGAGGCTACTGAAGATTTCTTCATTGTTGCCCAACCCGAAACCATCCCAGTAGCGGAGAATGAAGTACATTTAATAGGAAACAGGACGACTACAGACAATTCCACGTTTAAATTTGTTGGGACATTTATTTCAAAGCCGTTGGATTCCCCACTAGCTGGTTATGTTTCATGCATTTGGAAGAGTACTAATGAGACGTTTGCACGGTGGACCTTTCACGTTTTAAAAAAAGGTAAAGCTTTCCTAACTGGAGATGTATTGTGTTTAAACAATGCTTTCAGTTGTTGGTTATGCTCAAGATATTTAAATATGGATTTTCTCAGATACTGCAAAAGTAAAAGCAGCATGTCCGAGCAGATCTGAAATAATTGCATTTGAATGCAGTAATTCAGTGGAATGTCGAATTAATTCTTGCATCAAAAAGGTAATGCTTTAACATCATAAGGCAATCCATTTTTTATTGAGATTTGACTGAAAATTATTGACCATAAAGACAAATACATTACGAACGTTTCAGGACGCCTTTTGCGAATCTAATGGATACCTTTGTGTGAATGACAACTCTTGCATGCAAGGTGGACTAATACAGTGCATCACTGAAACCACTTCCGTTACAGAAATATTTTTCACTGGCTTTCCAAAATCCACCACACCAAATAAAACAAACAGATGTATTTTTTTTTACTTTAGTGCATTCTCATTTTGTTGAAAAATTATTCCTGATTATTATTTGTATTCATCTGACTTTAGATGCACAATGGGAGTGGGAGAAAGCCACCACTGAGGAACTGCTCCTTATAAAAGAAGTACCAAAGACAACACTGTCAAAACGAAATACCTTGGAGCTGTCTTGCCAAGGCTCCAATTTTGTGTTCTCCTCTGGTTTCAAGTGGTTCATTATTTATGAAAATGGGAAAAGGGTTCTTGTCAGCGATAGCAAAGGTATGTGCTCTCAAACTACCAATCATTTGATATTTTCAAAATATTTAACATCGCGAAGTATTTTTTAAACATAGAAATTGGATCAAGCAGTTTTACCAAGAATACATGGAAAGATAAAAAGTCAATGTTAGAAAGCACATTGACCATTTCCTTGAATCGGACATTTCCAAAAATTTCCAGCTTTGAATGCTCAGCACCAGTTTGGAACTCGTGGCACTGGATAAACCGGACATTTTCAATTGACAGGATAGGCTATTTTGATGATACTCTTCCGGGGAAATCAAATGCTTTAACAAACTTTCACCTCAACTCAAATCTTTTTACTGTTGTTACTTCGTTTATCGCAGTTTTGTATAGGTTTTATTGATTTGGCTACATTTGGTATTTGTTTTTGTAATGTACCGTACCCGAATAGAAATTACTTATGTAAGATCCACACCAGAGATCATAAGAATAACAACCACTTTAAATTATATATAATGTTAACATAATAAACTCGACATTTGACGTCCATCGTTTAACTCGTAAAGCACCGCTGTAGTGAGAGAAAGCATCCTTAAGCTCATTCAGGATTTCATTGTATACTGCCTAAAATGGATGTTGAAAAGGACCTCGTTAAGCTCAATAACAGTGAATGAGATCAATTAACTACTAATGTTAAGTATTCCCTTGAAACTACTCTAGCAAAGGTCCTGTATGATGTTGAGTTGATGTTCTGCTTAATCCTTACCATATAAAGATCATAGATATAAAATCTGATGTACATTTTATATTTTATAGCAGTTCAAAGGAAAGGAAACAAAGCGTTCAACTGAAAGTAACGAACAACAACGCAACGCTAGTACACATTACTGCTCCATTGGTCTCAAGAGTCCTTAGTCCTTACTGCACCAAGAGTTTTTGCTGATAGCATCATGCATCAGCGTATTCATACAGCTTGTACCACTCTATTTCTCAAAATCCTCATTCACTTACTTCTCCCCCGTGATGGAACATTTTTAGGAGGTTGGATGTATTTTCATTTCTTTAACTTGTTAGGGAAAGGTATGCAATAAGCAGTGTAATATGGTTTGATGAAGTAATAATCATGCTTACTGAGCGGTTGTCTCACAAGCAGACGAATTTTGTACAAAATCATACATATTTATATTGTAAAATGAAGTCGTCAAATTATAAATGGAGAGAAGAGAGAAAGGGGAGATGAACAATGTACTTGAGAATTTCACATTGTTATTGTCGTCCACAAGCAAAGATACATCCTTTCACCTATCCTGTTTGTACCCTATCGGATTAAATGTTAAAATGTTATTTTTAAAGCAAGAGTACGGTAAAATACGCAATTAGTGCTCCAATAAGTTGTAAAGTATGCTACCACATTTACAAGATATGATCCATTTTGAATCTATCAATTGCACACAAACCATATACTTAGCTATACGATTCGTTTTGATGATGATGAATATGATGGTAGTGGCTTATGCCCTGTTTGTTTTTTGCATCTGCAAAACACCTGTACAGATACGTTTTTGTTTTCCCACTGATAACTGAATCTGGCCATATATGCAATACATGTAATTACAAACTCGTCTTCTTACCCATACTTTAGTATCGAGTTACCTTTTTCAACACATGGAAAATAACTGTTGAAAAAGATTTCAGAGTTGATCTTCATTCGTCCTTGTTTTTCCATTTCAATTTCACACAAATGAAATACAATATGAGTTGATTCAAGCAACAAAGTTTGTTGTTTCCTCATTTCGTTCCACTTTTGCCTGTAATTCGAAGACAAATGTCATGGACAAAATGGAGGACCAAACCTGTCAATGTCAAAATATGTCAAGGCAAACAAGAAATATATAGAAGCACATTTCGCTTACTGTTTGCTCTTGTTCATAGCGTTTTCCAGATCTTCACCAAGGTTTTGGGGGAATTCTATCTAATAGTCCACCCAGAAGGAGATGGTAATGTAATACGATTACAGGAAACGGAAATTCCTGGATAAACGAGGAGATTGGAAGCCATCTCACAGGAGATGAATCGAGTGTTAATGGGAAGTACGAAGAAATAAAGCTATTAAAACCAAGGTTGTTAAAAAGTCGCATAATATTGCTCCATACTGGCTCGATACGTTGTCAAAGATCATATATGCCTTTCTTGGGCATTTTCGCATCATCTTAACATATTGTATAAAACGTCTCGAAAACTACCACATGACATGTTCAAGATAACGCTGTCTGAGGAGTAGATAACAGGGCTCCATTATACCACATATTTTTCCTCTGGTTATGTCCTTTACGAATTCCTTTTCAATTCCTTCAACATGTCTCACCAGTAATTACCGGGATCAGCCCATTTTGTATAATTAAAAGGTTTTGTATGGCAAAATGACAACAGTTGAGCGAAATGGAGTGCGAATGGTAGACTCCAGTCTTTCCATGAATGAGTACGTACATTCAGAAATACAAAACAAGCTATTATCTATAGTATAAAGGAAGTCATCAGCAGAGTGAATTGGAAGGAAGGGAAGAGAGGTTGCACTTGGAGTTGAAACCATAAGTTTATGTACTCGAGTGTGTAGTCTGTTCATAGTGGCCAATAATTTGAAAACCACATCTTATTCTCATTACAACAGCAGCTGAAACAATAAGAGGACACTATAGATTTGTCAAGTCAAGGCAAAGAAAGGGAACGAATTGTAGTTGTGTTTTGTGGCCAGTCTATCTTCCAGGAATTCAGTATGGTTTTGCTCCACTTCCCCTCGCTTCTGCTTCAGACTTGAAGCAACGTCAACTCAACATCAACCACCCTTTTCCCTTCTGCCTCTCGGAATAATCCCATGATATTACAACCAACACAGAATTTTCTCAATTTTTTTTTGTTGCCGTTCCGTTGTTGCCCTCATATGTCACACAATATATATAGATGAAGCCCAACTTGTACTTTTTATTCAGGGATTACAGTTACTACGAGTGCATGACTACTTTTTCCATCTCCAGACCAGTTGTATACAACTGAATATATGAGCAAAATGTAAATAATATGATGGGAAGGGGAAAAGTCTGGCAGTGTGCATAAAATGCTAGACCGAATGCACAAAAGAGATGAATGGCTGGGGTCTTGTGTGTAGTGAAGTAGTTATACGTAGTAGTAGAGTACGAAACTTCTCCAGTCAACTCTCCCCATTTTGAGTGTGTGTATTTGCTCATTCTCTTCTCGATAAACATACTCACTTTTTCCAGTGGGGCACGTCACAATCGATCCACTGCGCGGAAAGCCCTGCGTCCAGCTATCCTCACACACACGTACATTATGCAGCAGCAGCAGTTGAATATGGAAGGTTTTCCTTATATTTCGTCGACTTATATCGAACAGCATGATATCTTACGACAGTTCTACATAGTATACAAGCTCATTGGGGAGTTTTCTCCACAGTTTTGCCATTTCTCTTTAGCCCGTTCAGTTTTTGGTTTCCTTCGTGTAGGTAGCTAGCTACTACTATGCATGATAGTTTGCTATATACCCACATAATACAATACATAGTAGTATGATCACACCTGCTTCCGTCACCGTCACCGATTCCAATGCCCTAGATGCCCCTTGAGCATATATGGTTGTGTGTTGTATTCCAAACCATACCCAACTGTTTTCACTGATGATATGATATGCTCAGTCTTGGAGCAGTTATTATGTATATTTTATTGCAGTTTTATGCTGGAGCACTGCTATTCATATAATATCTTCTAGTACTATCCATCCCATTGTAGGAACATTATATTTGGAATATTGGAGAGTAGAACAACGCTACTAGCATTAGTTTCGTCACATCATCATTATTATATCCATTGGAAGTGGTATATACGCTCATGTTCATGAAACATTTCTTTTGGTTTATTCCTCCTCACCAACTAAAACTATAGGGGAGGTTATCCTAGCAGGGAACTACTGTATATTGGAAGAATTTGTTTGAGTTTGGATAGGTACACAAGTACATATATTTACTAAATTTACGGTTTGGACCGTATATATAAAATGTTTTTTGCAAAGTAGTGTAATTTTGCGAATACGTGGAAGGAGAAAGAATATAGAGATGGAGAGGTACTAACTGACTGAAACTGGAGGAAGGCCCTTCTACGTACGTATGTGCATAAACGTAAACCCTTTACCCTTTCGTTGGTGTGTGTGTGTGAGTGTGTGAGCTGACTCAAATCCTGTTTATTTGGCGTATACTACCACTACTATTATATCATACAAAGTAAGGAGAAATGTATGTATCATAAGGTGAAAGACTACATTCATATTCTTTGTGTGCGAGCAATGTTATGTATTGTATGCTTTCGTATTCGTATCGGCAAAATTATAGAAAATTCATATCATCTCTATTTCAACAACTTTTTTTTAAAAAGCTTAGTCTTATCACACTTTGGAGCTGCTATGCTTTGCAAACCTCTGGTGGGATTATGTTTAGAAACGTATTAAATATCTAGGAACACCACTTTGCCATATCACCACTCTACATATATATAATTATTAGTGGTAATGCATTGTAAGCTTGCATATAAATATGTCATGTTTGTTCTTCTCTACATAAGTTTGATGCTGGTTTGGCTTGGTTTTTTTTGTTGAGCCCAAAATATTATAGATATTGTATGCCTGCATCTAATATGTAACACAACACAATAGTATCCGCTACTTATTTATGTGCTATTATTACATTGAAAACAACTACTGAAAACCCAAAAATAAAAGGTTTATTTTTCAGTGGCGAAAAACTGTCTATTTATATGGTTTTCAGAATCAGCAGTTGGATTGGCGTAGTATATAGTGGTAGCCAGTACCCTCAACTTTGTTTTATACAATACGGAACACTTCCTTTTGCTTGCGTCTTTCTTTTGCTTTTCTTGTAGTGTTCCCTTTCTCTCTGACTCTATCTCCTTCCTTTTAAATACATATGAGTGAGAGTGTGTGAGGTTCCCTTTTGCTTTGTACTACATCTGCAACTTGCTGACAGCTAAACTTCCATATAATGAAATAGTGTCGCTATTCCTCCTGTATCTCAGTTTGACGGCCAAGAGGCTGGATCCCTTTTCTTCTCGCTTTTTGTAAATCAGCAGACAATTTTTATTATATGGATCCTACATCCTGGCATTGTACCTATATATTCATATGGTTATTTAACTTGTACAGATCTCTACCCATGTTCTCATCCCACATCTCATCTTCTCAACAACAAGTTCAACACAACCATTTCCTGTTTTCATCGCAAAAATTAGGAAAGGAAGAAGCTTTTTGTGATATGCTAGTTAAGGGAAACGAGAAACAAGTTTAGAACAAGACACAAGCTCGCCCGAGTGACATCTCCAAAAAAGAAACACAATTTGTGTACATAATATGCAAAAACGGATACGGTATCAACATCAACATCAAAACTCTCCATAAAACATTCACGTTTGTCTAACTAAAGGCTACCATCCATGTCACAGTGATAGCTACAGCCCTCAAAACTTTGCTTGCTTTGAGTAGCCTGTATAAGAGAGAGAGAGTGACTGAGAATACTACTACAACAACTACAGTAAAGAGAAAAGGAAAAAGGCAAAACCATCGTCGTCGTCATCATCATCACAGCTACCATCATCTTTTTTTCCCCTTTTCAACACATTTTACAATTTTCCTCTCTTGAGCAAACTCTGGGAAGTAGGGAGACCTTAGTTTAGTAGACACATCAGCATCACACAGAGAAGTAGCAACAGCAGGCTGAGAGGAGACCTAGAGACCGACACAAACTGCACCTATACCTAACTCACATTCTGCTTTTCCATCTCAGTAAAAAGTATCTGTCTAATCCCATGACACATACACGTACAAACAACCAACCAACCAAGTACACAAAGTAGAAGAAAGACAGGTGAAAGAAGGAAGGTGAAAAGGGAGGAAAAGTAAATTAATGCTTATTAACAAGCTCACACAAAATTTCAATTAGCTTCCCTTTACTGTCACCATCATCACGTCCAGAGTTTTTTATGCAGTGCACCAGTGCTCCGCTGTATTTTTAGTAGTGCTGTTACCGTGTTTATGTTATAACACTCTACATCAGCGCATCATTATCATCATCAGCAGCAACCTACTTTGGGAACAGATACCAAACTCACTCAAAGAGTTTTCTTGCTTTGAAAAGTTGGACACGAAATAGACAGACATTACATCCATCTCCCCAAACTGTTTAAACTGCCTGTTGATGTTTAATAAATAGTAGTGAAAGCGAGAGAATTTCACTTTGGCTAATGTACATTACTTACTATATCAAGTTATTCTCAGGTGATGCATTCAAGTATACTATAGTGAGATCAGAAGTTTTGGGGTTGTTTTTGAATGCGCTCATTCATAGATTCGGAGAAGAGCTCGTAATTAAATTTCACGATACAGCCAACATCCAACCACTTTTGAACAAAAAGTGCATATGAAGAAAAAGTGTTGAAGGAATTTCATTTTACTTTCAAACAACTTCTAAACTTGGGATATATAGTATTGTTTACAAGAATTCTAAAAAGGATCCAGTTTCCTTCTACTAATTGATTTTATATATATGATATGTGTATCACTCTTATGAACATTGAAACATAAGATATACTACTAATACTGATTTATTTGTGACTAAGCTTGTATAATATCAAACTTCAACTGCTGGATTTGGGGAAACAGCTCCTCACCTCACCCGAGGAAAAAATTGCCTGCAGCTACCTACCTTTTACTTTGATGATGGTGAAAGAAATGGCGTTGAGGTAGAAAACGTATAGAGAAAAGTAAATAAATAAAGGCTGTTTTTTCATGTGATATTCTATACTCACCGTGTATTGCTTCCATCTCACTCCGCTTTCAACAGTGAACTGACTGACATTTAAACTTTTTGACGGAAAGTGAAACATTTCAATACTCCGAACCACCCACTAGAAAACATCATCATCATTAACAGAGTAATACGATCCAATCCAAATCCTACGTATAATAAATAAAGTTCAAATTGAAATACAGACGTAAACTGCGCACTATTTGTGCTCACTTCATTGGAGGATTGGAGCCTTGAGCAATTTTGAGCTGTTATTACTATATACTGTGTGAGACACAGTTATCCAGGTCTAGACATTACCACTCTTAATCAAACTCTTCTCAGACCCCCGAAGGTTACGTTATGTTCATCGGACATTAAATTATATACATCACCACCGTGTCCCGGTCGTTATACTAAGGTTGGAAGAGCCAACTGAAACAAAATTACAGTTGGAGAAAGGAGTTGAATAAATAAATTCGTCAACCGTGGGCTACCATTACGTCCGTGTTATCAACTGACTGAAAGAAACCAAACGCGAGTTTCCCGTAAGGTATGTGATCCGCCAGTTCCTATATTGAATGTTTGATGTTACTTAATTTTGCATGGTACATGATTGTGCCTAATAATTATAATATTATGACATTCGCCAATTTACTCCACGCCATTTCATTATACTAACGGAAAAATATACTAGCGTTCATGCTTACTGAAAGGTAAACGGTAATCATAATCAGTATGATATGGAGCATGGTGCCAGTTTCACTGTACATTTTGTTTGCCATGTGGGTGATTCACCATTTGTTCGAACAAGTCATGGAGAGTGATTTTGATGCCCCATTTATAATGAACATACCAAGTTGATTGAAAATTTTCTCTTTCGAAAAACTTTTGTATTGAAATTTCTAACAGTAATTAGCAGTTCATACAGAGTCCTATTCATAAAATGATTGAAAAGATACATGTATATATGGGGATATACTATCATAAAATATATTCATGATTAAAATCATATAACACTATATAACAAACGACCCAAAAACTATAGTTGAATAGTAAAACTAATGGTGTGTAAGATTTCTCATTTTTTACATTCAAAATTGACTTTTTGTTCTAGCATTCGTGTTTTTTTTGTATTTTCTACAATCTGTCAGTTTCAGTTCCATTTCTCCATCAGCCTCATAAATCGATAGTTCTTTATCTCAGAGCAGTAAAGTACGCGTACAATATATTTGACAATAGATTCAGACTTTCCCCTACCTTCGCATTTACTCTGCATGAATGCTTGACGATAATAAAGCGTTACGGAAAGTAAAATATAAGATATGCATAGGACCAAATAACCGATAAAGTACACAAGATTCAAACTACTAGACCCGAGGTACTGTAAAACATTAGAGTTGGAGCAAAAGGGAAAGGCGTTGTTGTACTTATTGTGGAACGAAAAAGCAAACATATGTTCAGATTTTGCAAATGACACGTACATACATACATACAAGAACTTAAGTAAAAGCAACCTTTTCAACTGAAAATTGCAGCGCATTTTCCCTATATAGCCATGCCAGTCCAGTCACAATGGAGTTAGGCTTTGCATTGTACACTCGCAACCTCGGACATCCATCCGTAGTCTCATTGGTTAGCTGATTGTGACTATGTATACACATTACAATGTTCCATCTCCATCAGATACATACGTGCTACGGTTAGGCTCTAGCTAGTAACAAAAAAAACTATGTGAAAGCAGTGCTGGAAACAATTTCCAAGAAACGTACGTATCTCCATGCACTCATGCAGCAAACCAAATATATGGAGTGGAAGTAATCATACGCACTTTGTACCTAGTTTGTAATTTGAATATATTTTAGCATGTCAAAAACTTGCAAAAGCCTCATTTCATACGTATCCTTGCACAAACGTATAATTGAAGTTTATTTTTGGTAGAGCTACTCGCTAATAAAAAATGCAAATGTTGGATAAGGAGGTTTTTTTGCGGCTGCAAGCAAATAACCCAGTCATATTTTACTTTTGAACTGTTTTTATGATTGCATTATGGTAAAGCCTGTATAATATCTAAAGGTTCATTGTCGTGTGAGTACAAAAAAATAGAATCAGGAAATGTGCGATATGATGATATATATACTAGAAGAACTCATTTTTATTGCGTGGCGATGGTGGTGTGGTTGTGGATTTCCTGTCATGACCTTAAAACTTTAGGTTTTTATTGTTTGGTGTTCAGATTCTGGACACGTTACAAGTGGGGTCGATCTGTTTATCACGGTTTTGTTCATGTAAAAATAATACCTGGGTAAACAATTTACATTTTACTCTATAGTTAGAAACACAGTGTTGGGAAGGAGTACATACTTTTTTTTAGCTGTCGGTCTTGTTTTGTAAAACCTGAAGAGTTATTGTTGTTGGTGTGCCATACCCGTTATCGTAGTAATAGTCGTTTTGAGAAGCATGTACAAATTTTTGTCTGATGTACTATAACTTCCTGCCATATATGTGCAATCCATTTATGCCAGTCATAACAGTAGTTGGTAAAATACTGTAATGGGTACATAGAAAGGAAATTGGCAACCATACCGTGATAATATACACATAACCCCAGTATAAGTAGTTTAGAGATGTACCGTGTACAAAAGTACACAATTGAAAATGTAGATCATCATTTGAGGAACTTTCACACTTTGAAGTCAAGACGCAAGGCGGCTAAAATGCAAATTGCCTTCTGACAAGAAATCTGAAATCCTCTCAGTTTCTGCAGAAAACGGACTGGAAATAACCTTTTATGTATCAGATAGCAAGAAAATAGCTGAGCAACATGTCCATAACTGTTATAAAAATGCCACGTCTAGCCCTCTGTCAGTCAACCGACATGGTAGAATCTTGTAGTGCTCTTACTTGCTCTCCTTTCTCAACTCTGATCTCTGCTTTTGAAGGATACGCATTAGAGCAGATTTTGATCGTTGTGTATTATGCCACCAAGACGATAGAGGGGCTAAAATATTTTGGGATTGGGCTACTACCGTTTCGACAACGTGTAATGACATGGATGTAGGGAAAAACCTATTTGTTTTATTGACTAGAACTGAAGAGAATGCTGTTCAACCCGTCCACACAACTGCTAACAAAAAGCCACAGAGCTAATACCAAAGCCTCTGGGCACTTGTATACAATATGCAGTGGGAGTGAAAGTAATAGGCCCAAAACCACAAGAAATTGTTGTTTAACTGAAAGTTATAGCTGCCAGGGCTCTTCACGGGGTGTATATATAGAATGTGTCAAGGCTCAACTACTCGAGGCACCGTTTCCCTTATAGAGCCTTTAGAAGGATACACCGATGCCCTCATAATATACTACACTTAAAAGAAAGCACATACTTTAGATACTGTCTATATAAGTAACATTTTACGATAAACATATATAGTTGCTATTTATGTCATTGGTGAAGCTGTTGTGGGTGGATATCTTTTGTAAAAAGGGATTAGGTTTGAACAAAATAATACACAAAGAAACTCCTTTGTTTCCTTTTCCACTCAACACCACTTAATCTTTCATAATTCATCTCAGCTTTCCTTTGTTTCACGCTTAGGTTTTCCAGTCACATAATATATATAGTATATTATGGTGGGGTCAGTACCAAAATGTTTATATGAAGATGTCGAGTCGGCAAAAAAATATTTTCGTTTCACCATTGAATACATCACCAGCCCAAAACTAGTTTCAGTTCCCAAGATATGGCATGCCAAAATGCCATGATCATCTTGATCTATTTTATTTGTTTTTGTTTGCCTTTGAGCTGCACGAGACTCTGTCGAATAGAATAGGAACCTGTCTTGAACCCTATATGAAAAGAAAAGGGATGCCCTGCAGCTCCCCGTTTTTCGTTAATAGTCTGCATAAATACATTTATCTATCTATATATACTATTACAAACTACAAGATTCTCATTTTCTCATGCTCTGGATTCATTACAGAAGAACATTTCATGGAATGTTTTGTACTCGAAAAGGAGACGGAACGGAAAGATCGATTTTTTATGTCTCATATATCCTGATAGTTAAGTATTTAAGAAAAGTAAGCATAATATGATAGTATAGCGAAATTGGGTGAGATTTTTTTGTCGTACTTTATCTCAGTGGTTTGGCTGGTTGGATGGATCCTAAACTACACACTTTTTTCTCTTTCTTTGCAAAAAAATGTTCTGGTAAAGATGAGAAAAGTGGGTCTAGTCCCGAGGTAATCGGATCTAGTTTCGCTTCAACCACTCAAACAGGGACTCCTCCACTCTGCCAAGTAAAGTCAGCCTCTCCTTTAGCCCCGCATAGCATTAATATTTTGCAGCATTCACCTCAGCTAACATTTAGGAAAGTTTGCAAAATAAAAACTGTAGACATTGCTCACTCGTAAGTACTTTGTTTTTTGTTCAGTATCAAACAATATCGTTTCGCATTATTAGCGACTTATTTCCCTTGTTAAGAATTTTATAGATAGTTTGCATTTTTATAGATGCAATGCTGAGTGAATGGGAAAAAAACTATATGATTCTCTCTAATTTAATTCGAGATGAGGCATGAATATGTAACGTAACATACTTGTATCCACCTACCAAATACGCCTTCGTGTTCGTACTCACATCTATCATTTCGCGCATAAAATTACCTCAGAAAGAACAATAAAAGCTAGTCCATTATCTGAGCGCATGGTGGTTGTATGGTTAGCAAACTTTAGACTAAAGTATACTCAATGTAAGTACTTTTTAGATAGAGAGTGAGATTATGTTTGAGTTATTAGCTTTATCATCAGCTTCTCTACAGGGACTTTTTGCCATTATCCTGCAATAAAAATCTACTTTAGAAATGACGGCTGCTGGAGTTACTCACCCACGTGTTCCTTTTTATACCAAATTGATAGGCATTCCAAAAATGTTTATATCATAATGTCTGTTAAATTAAACCAATGCAAACAAGTGATACTATAATATTCCTTTTGTTTAATAGTGAGGGAAATTAAAACACATTTCAATTAACTGGCTCTAAATCCTAAAGTTGAGATGAAATGTGTTATTAATTACGATTACCAACCAGTTAGCAACATGAGAAACCTAAAGCGGCTAAAACCCATCATTTTATCTGCGTAGAAGATATTAAATGGGTACAATTCATTTCGAATCATAAAATCCGACTCACAATCGCAATAAGAGGGATGTGGAGCTAGAGCATGTTTTAATGTCAAACAATAATTTCCTGTTCTTGGGATTCCTTTTTATTATGCGAATATCTAGAACAAACGACTACGTTTATAATATATACTTTTGCATACTTTTGTCTCCATTTTAACTTTGTAGAGAGTAATCCTCTTAAGTACTCCATCAAAATTAATCACGACTAGTGAACCAACTTAATGAATTCGAAGAGGGGGCCTACTTTTACGTACTTTCACCGTTTCACGGACTTATGGAAGCACGCTGACGATCTTCATTCTCAAAAGTATCTCCAGCAACTCTCCAGACAAACCGTCTTCCAGGAATTGAAACGCTAAGGCGTAGTTTCCTGAGTAGAGTATATTTTTTTGGCTTTTTTGCATAAAAAATGCGGGCTTCTTAGGTGAAATTGTGAAAGAGTTGCGTAAGTACATACGAGTGAACGTACATACTTGCATTATTGCTGGGAATGCCCTAAAGTAGCACCACATAACTTTTTTCACCAGACCAGTAGCATCTCATCTAGATCTTGAGTAGTCGTTCGATTGTACAAGTATTCTCCCTGTACAATTTATTTTGCACTGATGTTCTGTTTTCTTAAAAGTTTTAGTTACGATACAGCAGGCCAGGCAGGCAGGCAGACGTTTTCCCCTGTGGAAAAATACAGAGGATGCTTTCTGCATGATTTCGAATAAGAGTATGTAGCGTACAGAATAGAGATATAGGTATCCCTTTCGCCCTTTCCTAAAACGATTCTGCTGTATCGTATTATTTTAATATTTAACTTTCCCCAGAACTTTGCAGCAATTTCTGGTCGTAGCCTTAAAGTACATAATATGAACGTAGTGAATGTACAAACAGATGAAGAAAATAATGATTACGATACAGCTTCATGATGCAAAGCAAAAAAAGAGATTCAACATCAACCACCATTTGAATAAGGGAGGAATGGGAACAGCTCATCTGCAGAATTAAACAAACGGAACTGCCCTGGCGTAATATTAAAATATTGCAGAAAAGTGTGACCCACTTTAAGAGAAATGTTTTTCCTTCCTCATAATATTCAACTGCCTACACGTGGCCATGCTGAAATATTCTGTATGGCACGTTTCGTTACGTTGTTTTACTGCAAATATGTCTGGCTTCAGAGTTGGAAAATGGAGTTGGTCGGTTCGGCGTACACTAAAATGTTATGTCTATTTCAGATTTTATTATCCACACATTCACACCAAATGACTAGCCAGCTTTAGTTTAGGAGGAGGAGGAGGTTTATTCAGACGACCGTTGTTGTCGACTTTACTGGCATCCCTCGTTATTTCTCGTTTGGGCTTTTTGGAACTTTATGTTTTTGATGATGATGATGGTATGCAACAGAATGCACTTACAGGAATGTATAAAGACTTTCACATTCATATATGGGAAGGAGACTATGTTGTTGTGTTGTGTAGTAGAAGAAATCAAATCAAACCATTTCCGCTCGTCCTCCCTTCATTTGATTCAAACGTATCACTTGAAATTGGAACTTTCTTCCTTTCTCCCTTGAAGGCAACGCAGAAAAGCAAATATTTGAAGGAGAAAAGAGAAACCACGCTCTTTGTTGCTTTCACTTTCTCAGATTCTGATTTTCTCTTTTCTTTGTATTACATAATACAAAAACTGTAGGTAACTGCACACGCTCAATATTATATACACACAAGAAGCTATAAGGTATATAATTTTTGTGTAGTTTTTGTTTGGCTGGAAAGATTCTTAAACTTGTAGGCGGGTGGAAGTACCTACCTATAAAGATTCCATTCATGTTTTTATTCTATTTAATTTATTCTTTTGCGTTTATTGGCTGTTTTCTCTTCTCAGAAATATGTGTATGGTACTCTTTGAAGACAAGATAGTGTTTGGGAGGAGCCCTAGGAATACAAAAGCGGGGAGGCTGCAACGCATTTAGCGGGGTCCTTCTTTTGCTTTTATTTTGTAAAGAAAAAAATGTTTGTACTTTTTAAAATTAAATTTCAAATGTAAAACTTTTTACTTTATTTCCATCGACTCATTCCTACCTGTCTTATATTTTATAAGTTCACGTCATTTTGTTCACAGACGAATGCCATTTTCCCTTACGTTAGAAGTTTAGTTGAGCTTCTCTCATTTTCCCAATAATCAGTTTTTGAAGCAATTCAATTGAAAATTTTCATTGGATACTGGATCCATTTGAATGGCATTTATTTGACAAAAGTAACCAAGGAATAGAAATATGGGGAGGCGCATTACTCCGTCGCTCAAAGTCAAAATGGTATTTCGTAAGGTTGTTCAAAAGTCTCCTGGGTGCCCCTATGTTGAATGTTATTATAAAAATTACTTTGGTTTATAGGTCGCATCATTATTATATACTATCGTTCTAGTATTGCCCCCATTGCTCACAAAGAATATAAATAAGTTTCAAGGCTAGTCTTTTCTATAAGATACAACTTTATCATACTTTCGATTCCTTTCTTATCTCTGTAGCACACAATGGGAAAAGTAGACCACATGTTGACAAAGGAAATTTAATTTTATGTTTGTATTCCTATAAAAAAATGTTGGAGAGTACACAAAAGAGAGATGATGTGCCTGGAATACTGTCATATGTGGCTTCAAAAAAAAATAACATGACAAACATAAAAGGTTATTACATGTTCATATAGATCATCAATGTGTTTCAATCTTCACTGAAAGATTGGAACCACCTTCGGTATGTTCGTGAACATGGTACAAGGTAGCTGTTGAAGCTTAAATGATTTGAGATTAGAATGCATGAAGTTGGCTTCGATTAAAGATAACATGCTCACTAACTTTTTCCATTTTCCTCAAGTTTTTACTTGGCCTCCTCCTTATATTTACTTCCTTTCTCCCCTAAGAAAGAAATTCCAAGAGATGATGAGATGCACCAAGATATGGTCCATCTGATTGTATTACTATAGACTATAGATATGCATTGACTATAGATAGAATGTCAATGCAGATTACTGCGCAAAGACATATACCATATTGGGACGGGATGATCAAACTTTTAACGGAAACTGCAGGGTTGGTACGCATCAAACTCTTATCGATTGAGATTCCTTTCGTCACAATAACCCAATTTTCTTTAAATTGCATGCATTTTTTGCATTTTGGTTGAATTTAGGGGTAATTTCTTGGTGTCACTGTTTGATTGTCACACTAAATAAATAATAAAGCAAATGAAAGTACAGACAGGCAGCAAAATTTGAAAGAATTTTAGGTTCTACTATTATATAAGGCATGGTTTTCAAAGCCCAAATATATGTCTGTGCCGTTTGCAGTAATAAGTTTGTCTGCATTATGGACTTTGAGAAAATACCACGAATTCGAGTATTGAAAGTTGTTTCAGTCCTGTCATCACGAACATTTCTGCACAGGAAGGTACCTACTTCCGTGTTAAAATGAATGTCACAAACACACCACCACCGTTTGTCGCCCGCTAACAGACAGGGAAACGGACGGGCTGCTGACAGGGCACACAATCAAGCTGCGCATTCGGAGCTATATCATGATAGACATCTCGATTTTACTTGAAAGAAACTAAAGTAGGATGCATGATGATTGCAAAACATCGTCTCACTTTTAATCCAGAGAACTTTCCCTGTCCAACCAAACCTTTTCACTTTGTATACATAGCGTGCTACCGGTACCTAAATCAAAGATTATGTAGGCTGGATGCATGCATACATTAACGCTACGTGAATTCCTGCAGTAGTACCACAAACTAATATGTATGATAATATCCCATAATAAATTCAGACCGCCTTAAGACAAATACTTATACTCCCAAGTTAAACATCGATGCAATGACTACATTATGTTATTTGCATACATTTTAGGCTACATTCTAAATGAATATGTTGAGAGCACTCAACACGTTCTCCCTCCAGTGCCTTCAGTTTTTCACGTAGGTTTACCTCAAGAGACAAGAGTAAAATTTTGCGAGTCTCTCATTTTCTGGAAGCGTTTTCAAAAGGAAGTGTAGCGTACGTCGTCTACGTGAAAGTTCTGTGGAGAGTTAGAAAGTAGCCGAGTGGAAGTCTAAACCACCATCGTGCTCAATGTGGCTTACAAAAACGCTTAGGATCAACATTAGAATCCATGCAAACCATTAAGGATATTTCAAAGTGGCTTTTGAAACCGAAAAGGATGAACTGACCCGTAGAATACATGAAAAATAGAACTTGTGGTACATTCTTAACTTCTGGGAATTTATGAAATACCACCATCGAAAACCTGACATGGACTAATTTGGCTGTATTCTCTCATGTATATGCAAACGCTGACAGATGAAGGTCACAATAGAAAATTCAGAGACTTGTCTCAACAGTCGCTATGATAGGTCATTCTACTAGTTTCTAGATAACTTGGTACTAGAGTTAATGTCTGAAAGTTGAATTACCAGACAAGGATTACTTGAGGATAAAATGTATAAAAAATATATTTACAAATATATCCAGCTTTTTGTTGTCATTTCTTTACAGCTACTATTCTATAATGTTCCATTTTTTGATCTCCTTTGATCGTCATTCTTATTTTGATTTGCTTTGAAAATCAAAAGCTTTTTACTCGAAATCAAGCTTTATATGCATATTATAGGTTTTCACGTAAAGAAAACAAACTAATTTTAGATTGGAGCAAACAAGTTTGTGATGAAACGGATGAAACATAAACTAAAATGTTTGCAACCATAAGAAAGATATTTCTGGAGAGAAATTGATTCTTGGCAAAATTAGGAACTGATGGCAAAGTAAAAACATACTTTCTCAATGAATCCTCGTCACGTCCAGAAAGACGTACGTAATGTACCCAAATAATAATATTTATTTATTCAGTAAAAGATCAGGGTGAGAAGTGAAAACTCAGGTGAAGCAGTATGAGCTCATCTGAAAGTATAAATGCTCAAGTACTTGTTCATCCAAGCAAAGCATCCAGGCCATCACAAAAAGACGCAGATTCACACATCACATCATAGAATTACGGGGAACTCTAGATATAGAATATGACGTGCATTTTCTCCTTGGTTGAGTTGGCTGACTGAATGAAATGTGAATGGTTGGATGGATTTTTACTCGTTTAGGTTCTTGATGGAAAGTTGAGAAAGCAAAGGAGACAGATAGGGAAAGTAAAGCACCTGCTAGCTTCATGCTTTTCCCTCTACTGAGAATATACAGTGGCTTTTTGGATGAATGCGATCTGGAAGGAAAGGAGGAAGCCGGAGAAATCTAACTGCTCTTTGTGAAAATGGGGGAAAGGTGTATAGAGTATATTACTTCAAACGAAACTATTATGGATATGGCCCAACGCATATAACATTGTATTACTCGATTATACTTGTGGATATTAAGTGTTGCATGTTAGGGGAGCTCAAAGTTTGTTCATAATGTCTGTATCCATTCAATATATATGGTTGTAACGTAACGCAACATAACATAACAACACCAAAGAGCTCACCTTCTTACCCAAAGTTTTATAACGATCTATCTATCCATCCATCCATTTCGCTCATCCATCCAGGTAGGAACGGAATAGGAGAGGTGAGCTGTGAGGTGGCATAAAAGCTGCTGCTGCTCCTTACTCTACCCTGGAAACTCTTTATACTCCTCTTCCTCTCTTATTCTTTTGTCTGTTTTTTGGTGAAGTGGCGTCAGTTGCGTTGCCAAGAGCCGGGGAGAAAGATGAACCCTGGTTTATACTGACTGATGGCACTGGCATGGTGTATGATATGGTGTGTTACCACATACCAACCCAGCTCTGGTAAAGCACAATCAAAATTATGTGCATGGGAGAGAGGGTAGCAGCGTCGTGACGAACGACGTTTCCTCTTTTAGAATCGCTCCAGAGATTCTCATTTTTTCCAGCTCTGCTCACTTCTCTCTCCTCCAATTCACTGTACGTCAGTTGCCCAACAAGCCTCCTGTTGCTTCATCAGCATCTTCATCATCCCATCTGTCAAATAGAGCTAAAATAGAATCGAGGAGGGGAACATTATGTCACTCCGGTCCAATGCTTCCTCCCGTCTCGATTACTCAATAACTGATCCCATCTCATGCAATTGTAACTTTCACTTCCATCCACCCACATAAAAAACGGGGAGGCAGAAGAGTAGTAGTCAACGACTTGAATAAAAATTCAAGTTTATGGATTATATTCAACTAGTTTCAAAACTACTTTGGAACAACACGTAATAATATTATTCCAACATGAAGGCTAGAGTGCTTCTGTCGGTTTTGGTTGTAGTTGTAGTAAGGTCGTTCGTTGGAAGAAATTTAGTACCATTTTAAGTAGTTTCTCGCAGTGCTTTGGTTGTATAATAAAAAGTGGCTCACTCGAAATTAAAATCTGAGAACAACGTTGAGCTGACTACGTGTGCGACGTGAGTGCAATCGTGTATGGGTTGTTGGTTCGTCGAGTGGAATTGTGTAATTTTACAGTAATAATCATGTGGCGGTATAAATTACTGTGATTACATCGCATCCTATATTACACTACTGTTGGCCTTGTCCTAACCCTACTCATAAGCACATACCGGATGAACATGTGAAACTGCATGGGTGACTGAAGATTTACTTTAGTATCGCGGATTGGCTAGATCTCTCGCATCAACTCTCGGGACCTCATCTTTTAATTAAAGCAATTAACTTGTAATCATTCCTTTCCCTGTCAGCCTTACGGAATACTTGTCTTGGTTTGCCTTCCTGAGGAATTTCGCACAAAATGAATAATATGGAATCTATGATACGAAGTTAGTTGAAAAAATTCTGGTATAATATCTGTACATATACTGGTGAAAGTAATGATGTCGAATTCCAAGTTATAAGTATATCTCCTTTTCACTAAAAGAGATTTCGGTGGGATGATAGAAGATTTTAATTTATATTCTAATAATATGTGGACATGACAGAAACACGTGTAGACGTTCCACACACCTTATATGCTCGTTGCACGATCAGAACCTTTTAAAAATGCATGAATATGTAGGTATGCAAAACCAACACGAGTTTGTTGAGCTTTTGAGATCTTCTTCTTCTTACAAAATGAGAGCAGACTAAAAGTACTGCAAAGAAAGTTCATGCATTATTTGGAATATTATATTTTATCACATCACACATGGTACGCAGCACACTTTCCTTTCATCTTTGAGCGATTTACATTTTATGAAGGATTAGTTAGACATTGAATATTTAAATTTTATTCTTACCATCTTACTTGAGATGTAAGTTCCATTTTCATATCATTATATTATACAATATGTAGTCCCCCGAAAAATCTCTGCTCTGTAAATTCTAGCATGGACACGCTGTCGATTGCAGTAACGATGCTCACTAACTGAAAACTTGGTTATGCCGATGTTGGCTGTGACCTGATGATATTTATCAGTGTTTCAAGTATTTACAATGTTCAGAACTATCAAAACTCACAAGGCATGGTTTAAATGCGCATGAATGATATGAAAATTGAAAGAAAGTACTTTTTATATAAGTATAGCCTACTTATGTGTAATGTCCACACATCAAAATCTATTTTGAAATCATATCAAACGACTTGCACTTTTCAATGCTAGTTCTATTTCTTCACTTGTAGATTATTTTAGAAGGGATATATTCTATGCATTATCTATATATATATGTCTTTCATATGCAAAGTGAGCCAGCCAATGTACAAAGTTTTCCTTTTACTTCAAACTTTTACATAATCGGTGCTATTATCAAAGTCCATTCTTTTCTAGAAGTTTACTCAAAACCCCTTTGAGAGTGGTGGCATGCAAAATTAATGCAAACTATTGTTACCCGAAAAGTTCAGCTGGCTTCTTAATGTTTTACCAATTTTATTTTCATCATGGTATATCTACCTACACCTCTGTAATTATATTACAATTACAAGGAAGCTTAGCAAGCAGCGACTCGAGGTGTTCATTTATTATACAACATGGTACTCACTCACATTGCTTAAATCCGCCCACCTACTTGGAACAGAATAGGAATACGCCTCTACCTATACCCTTGTACGGTTCCGTTGGGTGTAATCAAAACTTTCCACGGGTGATCATTCATCGGCAATTGCTCATCCAACTTTTTTGTCAGGAGAAAGCTCACTGTTGTGTGCAGGGAGAAACTCGTGTGAGCTAGAGTTGGAAACATGCCTATGGCTTCTCCATTTCGAATACTTTTTTATCAACTCACACGTTCATTATTGTGGGCTACTGCTTTGGTGATATCCATGTCAGAAAACTTATACAAAAAAGAACAACTTCCTCCTACAACAACCTACTACAGCTCCACTCTAAAAATGAAACAGCCAAGTTTCAAGTAATAAGGCTAAAATCCCTATGTATGAAAAAGTAACTTTAGCAAGAAAAAACGGTAAAAAAAAGTTTGTCTCCGTTTTAGAGCTCGTTATGTCTCTGTCATGCTCAGCGCATTTAGGCTATTTGGCTTGAGGAGCTGGTGGCAACGGCATGGCGGTTGGTAGAATGGAGGATTTAATACCCTGCTTCCCTTCATTTTGTTAGTCTCACTATGTGTGCGCTGTTCATATAGTCACAGCAAGTAGCCAACTAAATAGAATGATGAGACAAATTCTGTATGGCTGGGAAAAATACACTAAACACATAATATGAGAATTCTTTCTAGCGTGTAGAGCATGAACAAGGCTAAGTCAATATTAATTTTTGACCACCATGAGAGAAAAAGACAGAGTAAAGTTAATTAAATGAATTACAAAGAGTTTCAAACTACATGGGCTCCTTCATGATATGATATAATGAAATGACTGTGGCATTTGTCAAAAATGTCTTTAGACAGATTGACTTTCACTCATAGAATCGTAGGAAACCAACTATCGCCACTAAATTTTGATGGCTTTAATATTAAAAAAGAGTAATTGAGTCGTGTTAAATTGAATGAGAATGTAAACTGTCAGTTTTACTAATGCCTAAACTTCTTTTTATGTCAACAGAGATGGCAGGAGGTGGACAAAATTGGAGTGGAGGAGGAGGTGGTGGTGGCGGTGGTAAGTCTTGTTTGGTTTTTACGTTGTGTGGCTTCAAGTAGTTTGATATATAGCCTTGTTTTCCATCAAGCCAATGTGTTGCGTTTTTGTTTTTGGCACGATGCATGAATAAAACATTTTCATATAAAAATTTAACTCATGCACAGGGGCTGCGGGAGGTGGAGGAAAAGATGCAGCTGATCAAAACTTTGACTACATGTTTAAACTACTAATCATTGGAAATAGTAGTGTGGGAAAAACATCCTTTCTCTTCCGATACGCCGATGACTCATTTACTTCCGCTTTCGTTTCCACGGTGGGTATCGACTTCAAAGTGAAGACCGTGTTTCGACAAGACAAACGGGTCAAACTTCAAATTTGGGACACAGCTGGACAAGGTGGGCGTCGAAAGTTCAGAGTGGCGTGAAAAAGTTTGCCAGCATGTTTGCAATGTTAAAGTAACAAAATGCCTACTTGTCTATTCCAGAGCGTTATCGTACCATTACCACCGCCTACTATCGTGGCGCCATGGGATTCATATTAATGTATGATATTACTAATGAAGAGTCATTCAACAGTGTACAAGACTGGTAAGTTTATGACTAATTACTATTTTACGACATTTGGCTTTTTTATAAAGGAGAAAATGCTTAAGCCAATATAAATGCTGCTAATATGCTTTCCAAAGCAGCACAAATTTATTATCACAAGAAAAGTTCGAAAGGCATAGCTTCAACTTTCATCATAAAATTAGCAGGTCGATAGACATTTGAAGAATAGTAAGCGTTAATTAAATATAGTTTGGCTTCCTTCCAGAGGAATATGTTTCTGGCAACATAAATAATTGCACTAAAGTGACACACGCTTGAGAAAATGCGTAATATTGAGCCAATGCCAATCAAATTTTATTGTTCGCTTCAACCACTTGAGAAAAAGAAAACTGCAATATTACTTTTAATTTACGTTGACGGAAAAGCAAATGAAAACCACACATGTATGTATGTTATATGGTCTTTGTCGGCTGTGGCATAAACATCCTGATCCAATTAAAGGAAAGGGAAAAGGGAGCGAGTCCCGTATTTGAGACATTCGCCTCAAATCCGATGAGGAAAGTAATAACAGCAACCAATGAAGACTAACAAAACAAAAGGGGATAAAGTTGTGAGGGTTTCATTCCCTGTTCATTAACGTTCAGCATAGGGAAAAATGGATGGAG
Source organism: Orchesella cincta (assembly GCA_001718145.1). Lineage (NCBI taxonomy): Eukaryota > Metazoa > Arthropoda > Collembola > Entomobryomorpha > Orchesellidae > Orchesella > Orchesella cincta. The sequence goes on from LJIJ01000347.1 coordinate 95,169, forward strand.
AGAGAGAGAGAAGCTCTCAATATCGGTTTGGTTTGTGGTGTTAGCGGAGCTACACACAATATTGATTTAACCGTTTCCATCTGTCACAAATAATTGGCATCTACTACTATACTCTCTACTACTGGCAACAACAACTCTCAAAATATGGCCAAAAATGAGTGGAAAGAAAGCTGTTTATTCAACCTTGGCATGAGAGATGGAGAAAGCGACTGGAATGCAATACACAGCGTCATTCCAGTGGTGGTGTGGTGATATTATTCCCCAACATGAACATTGCTATATGGATTGACAAAGACACTAAAGCAACTTTCAAGGGAATTCATTAAAGTTTGATTTAAACTGACGGTGGTTGTTGTACTATTTGAAATGTCACTTACTCATATGTATGTATACTATAACGACGTTTTAGTAGTACTTGCGGAAGTACGACATGAGATAATAAATATTTGCGACTCTGTCTTGCTCTACCTGTGTACTTTCAAGTGCACTCTCCGCAACCGCAACATTTAGGAGTACCTGCAACTTCATTAAAACTTTCTTTTCTTTACATTTTCCTATTGTCACTCTGTGCTGTTCTTGTTATTAGTATTGAACAAAATTATCCAAGTTTTTCTCAGCTAGACTAAGTTTTTTACCACCTAACTTGGATTTTCTCTTGTGTGATTTTTTTTCAGGGTGACACAAATCAAGACGTATTCTTGGGACAATGCGCAAGTAATCCTCGTGGGAAATAAATGCGACATGGAGGAAGAGCGGATCATCTCGTACGAGCGTGGAAAGCAACTGGCGGACCAGTTGGGAGTAGAATTTTTTGAGACTTCGGCAAAGGAGAATATTAACGTGAAAGCCGTCTTCGAGCGTCTCGTTGACATCATTTGTGACAAAATGTCTGAGTCTCTTGACTCTGATCCTACGCTTGCTAACTCCGCCAAAGGAACTAGACTTACGGATGCGGGTGCGGGTAATCCAGCTAATGGTTCTTGTCAGTGTTAAGAGCATCCTTAACATAGTATACTTCACCAACTACTATTATTATTAGATTTGTTATGATAAAGGAAAACTACGGATACATCTAAAAAAAATATTACTACTAAAACAAGTACATACTACTTACGTACGTATAGTTACTTTCTCTCTTGTCTATATTCACTAAATTATTTTTCTGTACTGAATATTATATATCGTACGAGTCGAGTCGATACGATCAACTTTCCGTTTCCCCTCAAGTTTGGTAGGAATATGAACTAACAAGGAAGGATGTTAGTCAAATGTGAACTAACAAGTACCGTTAAGTTGAGAGCTTTGAAGCACTAACAAACGGAATAACATTGTTCTTTTCCCGAAATCTAGCTTTTTGATAGAATCTTGAAACAGTAACAAAATTCAGATACTCTGCAACATTTTTAGGATGATTATTATTAATTTAATTTACTATAAGAATAGTAAAAATCTTCGATATATTATGCAATGATGTAAAACAAGATTGGGCTAGAGGTTGTTGGAATGGAACGCATTAACACAACTTTTCCAAAAGTGACTATTTTACCTAGTTTCGCTACTGTACATTTTTGTTCAGATTCAGATCGAGTCTGAGTTTTATACATGAACTAAAACATATTCGGAGATCATTAGATGATCATTATCATTAGATGTCTATGCATGCCCACAGAAGCCGTTAATTAAGCTTTTGACTACAGACACAGAAACGCAAACCCAAAACGCCACAGGCTAATGTGTACATCCATCATCCATCCTATAATACTGATTACTTCTGCAAGGGGTTTTATTCATATGCCTTTTTTTGTAGCAAAATCAGTTATCAGGGATGGCTAGCTGATTTTTTTTTTGATTCTAAAACGGTTGTTCCATGTAATTTTAACTTCATGTTGAGATGAAATCAGAGACGGGGCCGTTTAATTGTCAGCATACCAAACCACCAAATTCACAGTCTACATGAAACGGAATGAAAAATTCCGATGCAGTTCACTCGCTCAGATTTAGACAAGGCGGACAAGCTATATAGATTCACATCTTCACCGCAACAAACACTACTAATTATTGTTAGTGGAGTTGCTCACAAAGATTGCATCAGTTTCCTCTCAAGCCAATGAGTTTAGTGAAGAGTGTAAACCGAAACTCAATTTCGCATTATTCCCACAGGCCGCAATCAAATTACAGGAGATCTGTACGTACATACAGCCATGTAGTCTAATGCAATTACGTGGAAAGAATGATGGATCTCCTCTTTCTCTCCCAAAATCCATCTCATAATATCTGTCTGGGTTCGCCATGTGATGCACTGTTCTGCTGGCTGTCAATTAATTTTGACTTCAAACTGAATATTCGGACCGTCGACTAAATGAAGAATGTGACACGGTTGGTTTGAAATATGAGGAGAAGGCTTATGTACGGCACGGTCATGATGAAATAGGCTTGTATAGAATTTATTTGCAAAGTGATAAATAGCCCTATTTACCCACAATGTGATGATGTAGTAAATTATGCGGATTTTAAATTGATTAAGAAAAAACCGGACGGATTGTGGATTTACAACAAGTTGTTATTGTTGTTGATAAATGTGAAGGGAACTGCAATACAAAGTTATCGAACTATCCTCATTGCTTATGTTGATTAAAGGACGTACATGATAAAATGTCACTGGTCGTAAGTTCAACATCAAAAACGTCTCGACTGGGACACAAATTGCCAAATTTAACAAACCATCCAGTTGTTTATTTGCTTTTATTGTCGTCAGCTCTTCTGCATATAAAATATGAGAATATTATAAGATAGCGATATAGCTATATACACAGCATGTTCATGTACACAACATTTCTAACGGATTCGGCCCAGCAATAATCCAAAGTTGTTTTAATGCAGTTTTATTTGAAAGATTACACCATTTTTATTGCCTAAAATGTCTTTGTCTCGAGACTCAAAAAACCGGCAATTCAGCCCAATGATAAATGGGTTAGCCACGATGAGAACATGAACCGATGGTTTGATGATGGTGTTAAGCCTGGCGATTCTAACCTTCGCAAAGAAAATATTGTCATTCTTTATCAAGGGAAAATTGTTTAAAATCTTGATTAGATTATGGACGTCATCAGTCTTTTAAAACGGGCAAAACAAGTGATTCATGAGAAACCTTGTAAAGTCATTGAATAGTCTTAATTTTTTTCTGTAAAAGCACTCCATGTAAAATGATGTCAAAAGCCTCTGTGAGAGAACCATGAAAAAAGAAAGCCGACACCACCGACCTGTCAAGCAATCCCAATAGTCATGTAGTGAATGAAAAAGTGTGAGGGTGCCATTCTAAGATGTAAAAAGTTGAGTGCAAGATCGATTTATTCAATTCATTTTCATCATCATTCTCATGATCGTGTTGTAAAGAATTATAATCTCTACCTACACAGCAGTTTAGACGGAACCGGCCCAGTTTTTGTGGTGTATCATTCAGTTGGTCTTTTAGTACAGGATTTATTAGGCTGAAAAATGTCATTGTTAATCGCTAAAGAACCCGTTATATAATGACTGCTTTGATGCAATCCAATTCAACTATCTTTCTCTGCAAATCCCAAATCTAAAGAATCTTCTTGCCCACACAACATTCACATAACGTAATAGATTATATCATCAGAAGAAGGAAAAAAGTAAATGAGTATTATACGATATTTTATATTATTATTGAATAGCGGGCATAACTTTTTTGTGACTTGGTGTTATTATTATATAGGTAGTTTTTGCAAGTAGTGTTTAAATTACCGTATCATTTTTAATGGCCTATTATAACATGCCTACTATCACATCACCAACCACGATATTATTCCTTCATCCTGATTCTGATCCTAAGACAAGTTTCTACAGTTTAAGACTTGTGTCATTTGTGGTAAAATTGAAATGCTATAATCTCCAAATTCTTGCTATTTCATACAGAATTCTTTGAATTTATTCATTTTTTATTTAAAGTTTCAATTCATTCAACTTGTTTTTGTCTGTGAATGAGAATATAGGTCAGAAATGAAAAATTTGTTTGTGAACTGTAATGGCTGGGTTGAGAGCTCTTTTGTATATACATATTCTGCAAGATCCAGAATAGGGATTCTGAATATAATTATTATTAAACTGAAGAAAACAGGTACGCAAAATGCAAATGATATTGAAAGAAAGAGGCTGTAAGAAATTGTATACTGATGATATTCCTAGCCAATGTTTGAGAATCACACACATATATTATTATTATTATTATCCAGATAGAATATGACTAGCTACGTCAGTATCAGCACTTTAGCATAATATATTATTATTACTATATAAATATACATAGTTGAAGGATTTAAGGGATTTTATCTTGAACCAGTAGATCTATATATATATCCAAGATACGAGCATAATATTACTATGTAAGGTTTACTCTGCTGCCTCACTGATTACTACTGATTCTGCCTACAAATTTCCTTTCTCCTTTCTTGATCCATTCTATACACCTTTCCTTTCTGAGCATAATCTTTTCTATACAGGTAAATCCAAATGTAAACTATGACAAGCATGCATGCATACATTTAATATATATATTACAATGCTACATTGAAGCATTTCTCGACCATGTTTGACCTGAACTAATACACTCTTTCTTTTTTTCCAAAGCGTAGAACCCATATTATCCTGCGAAAAAAAAACTTGAGAATTATGAGAATATTTTTCGCACAACTCATTTGGAACCGTAACTTTTACAAAGTTTAGGTACGATAATTTAAGTAATACTTTCGTAATCGTAATTCTTGAGCATATTATAATGAAGATATATTTCACATTCTCTCTGTGAGTCCAACTTTTTATGTCTCTATGAATAATGAAAAGAACAAAAGTATATAACTTACATATTATATACATACATACATACGTATATAAGATGGAAACAGAGAAGTATTTATCCCAGGTTATGTAAATATATAAGAATCTACATAATTTACACACAAATGCATATTTTTGGAACCTAAATACCACATTCCATGCATGTTTACATATGACATGAATCCAAACAATAAACAAGTCTAACTAATGGATTGTACTCGTTTTTTGGGATATAAATACGAAACTTCAATTCAGGAGAAATATACTACAGATTTTATCTTACATTATGTGCAATGCAGTAACAGCATCTTCTCTGAACAAGTGTTCTTTCCTTTTTCTATCTTCATAATGTGTACAAATATATGTTTCACACTTTTACGCATTTGCAGTTTCATCACATCTATTATATCTCCTATTATCGCATATTGCATTATTAATTATTCCTTATAATTAGCATTAAGACTAAAAGATTTTTCGTGATATGAGCACGTACGTAATAATGCAAGTTTTTAACCTCCGCTGCACCCCTGCTACCTTTCTCCGTGGGTGGTGAACTGTGTTTTACAGATTTTGACTATATTTGTCAAATGTGATTAAAAAATAAAACAAAACCTTCCTTCTCATTCATTATATATATGTTATTACCAAATACCCACCATATCTAACGCTGTGAATTTCGGAATGCTTTAACAAAAAGGTGTAATTATTAATAATTTAAATTGATTGTAGTAGATTAAATGTAACCAAATTGTGCTAAACTAATACCAAACAAACAGAAAAAAAAACCTACAAATTATTTTGCAACGGTAGATTTATGTAACTTCACGTTTCGGAATGAAAAATGTAATGATTGATTTTTGTGATTGAAACTTGTATTAATTATTATTAGTATTGATTGATGCCTGTTATATTACGTTGAATTGAATACCTTATATACATTTACAACATGTGCGTATGGTGCATAAATACTGTTATATAAGTTATTTTTTGTATATTTAAGTAATACACGAAAGGAAAACCGGTTCAAAAACGTTTATTTCCTCTCTGTGATGTAATATTGTTGATACATGATAAATTACAAATGATGCTATAGAAGTTCTCTTGATTATTATAATATGTATTACAAGAGCATGATGAGATCGATATAGGATGTACTCACTAAAAGTTTTTGGAGAAAATGCATAAGAGTTCCAAAACAAATACGATTTTGATGTGGTAGACTTTTAGCGCGGTGTTATTATTACTACTCGTTTGTAGCTGAAAGTAAATTATAGAGGTACTGATTTAAAGGTTTCTGTTTTCCAAAAAGGGAATAATATAACAAATATTACGCACGTATTTACAAAGTGCTTCTCATTTATTTATTTTGATTGCAACACGTATGGTAAAAATACAAGACTTTTTCCAGGTTCAAAGTTATTTTGGTGCATTTTTGTGATGGATAACCCATTTAAAGGTTGATGATTATGTACGGGGAAAAACTAACTTATTTTAGAAAATTTTGTTTCCCACTATGAATGGCGAAATGGTGTACATTCTGGTAGTATACTTTTAGTGATGTAGCGTTTAAGTGTAATTACTACAACACTAACTCTAGACATTATATTATGAATTATGTAAGTTATCGATTATATAGTAGTAGTACTTAATTATGATTAACCAAATGGATTTGAATACTGGAAGAAGGAATTATGCTTAGGCTAACAAACTTACTAACAGATTGAAACCTTTACTTCCTACTAACACTTCTAACTAACAACTCATACCAATTTTTACTAACATGCATGATATTGATATGATGATAATATGGCATAATAAGAGCATGATGATGAGTGAGCAAGAAATTAGTGTGGGTTTTGTGTCCCCAACTTTGGTTTTGCAACTTTTGACAACAAAGAATGACAAATATTCGATTTGACACACACCAGAAACCAGAATGTAGGAAAAGTAGCTAGAGTGAGAGAGAGGAAGTGAAGGCACTTTTATCCGTGTAGTAACAATGTTTCCAACAGCAGAACCCTACTCCAGAAACCAATTCAATCCAGAATAGCGTTTCAGGACAATGAGTGACTGTATTTAAAGATATTGTAAAAACCTACATAAATTACTATACCTAAACATTACTAGTTAATTAGGATAATTATATTACCTATACCCATACACGATATATATCAAGCCACATATTCATAAAACCAATAGACCTGTAATAGAAAAATACATATTACCTATATGTGTGTCGTGTACATTTAATTATATATGAATATGATGCAACGTATATTTGATGAAAAAAATACAACACAGAAAACCTTCACTCTACTTTTACTGGGTACCCTTTTAGACTCACGAGTCACGACGATGATGTAGAACCAGACTTTTGTTTTTTTTGCGAATAAGAACTGTAGTAGATTATTAAAGTATATAAGGATAATGATGATAATTGATGATTATGTTTGGCTGGTACTATACCAAAAAAATTCATACCAATACCAAACCTGGGGTGTAATGCAAAAAAATGAATGAATTATTTAAAATGATTGTATAAAAAGCTAACAAACCTAAATGTAATCTTGTAATAAATTTATTGATATAATTAACAATTATTATTCGAAGAAAGTAGGCAGTAATTAAAAAGAGAAGAAAAAAAAGAAAAATATATATGTACTTTAACCGTCTTGTGCATACACGTACGAAAAATGCCCTACCAAAAAAGATCTATTATATTCTACAAAGAAGGGATTGAAAAAGGAAAGGTGTGTATAATGAAAAAAATATTATGCGAGGTGTTTTAATGTAGTGGAAGCCGGAGAAAAAACAAGTGTGTAAATAATATTAAAACTATTCTCCTGATATATGATACATACATACGTGCATGATCAAAAATACATTTGATGATGTTTGATGAAAAAGAGGAATTCTAGAATAAAAGTGATGTGAAAAACTTGTACTTTCATTTCTTCTCATTCGCTTGACATGTGTCGTGATTATCATATTACACTGGGTGTGCATTGTGTGTAAGTACTGTTTTCATTTATTTTATCAAGAACATGAAAACAAGGTGTTGAAGAAGTGCTAATAACCTCAGTTACAACAATGCAAAAAGTGATTTCTAGGATGCCACCAACTACCAACCACCATCATCATTACTTTTACCAGGAGAGAGGTGATGAGCATGGAATATCTAATGTGATATGTGCTGAATGCTTTTAGTACTCGTTTCTGTCTAATCTACGAATATACAACTTTTCATTCATTCTAAAAATCTGCAATTTACAGTCTGAACCTTATCTCATCTCAATATCGTATTCTTCAGGGAAAGAAATGTTGTTTGTTTTGCAAATTCCAGAAAAATTGTATGAATTACGTGCATCTGATAGTATCTTTTGATCTTTAGCTAAAAATGGATAACTTTCTAGTATACAAGTGAATGACTAACTTCCAACTTCAGGTACTTGGCATTACACACACAACCCCAAACAAATAAAGCACTAACGAGATCTGATGAAAATTCAAAGGAGGAATGCAAAAATGACGTAAAATTAAACTGCTCTGGTTGGCATTATATGTATCTCATTAATGGTTTTTGTTTCATTTTCAATCTTAAGAGCTTTAGTTGATCGATGAGATGATGTGTATCACATTGCATACTTTAGTCAATTTTATGGCTGAAGGAAAAAAAACTGGAGGTGCGAGTATTTCACATTCTGGTTTGTTGGTATATTCCTCAGGAGTGGTAAGATAACTAGTGATATTATTTCTGGCATGATAAATGCTCTGATGAAAGTGAGGTTTTAAACACACCAGTCAATGCTTGCTAAAATTTTGAAACAAATTACTTCATTTCATTTCAGGGCATTTTAGTCTAAATGCAAATCTTCTCTGTGTGCAAACTTATTATGAACTTTGCTTAATTTCAGGAGAAGATGAATTGATACGAGGCAACATTATTGCATGATGAATTGATAAGGAAATACTCGTCCATACTTTAATCCCTGGGGGTTCAAAGTATTTGCATAAACATTTGAATTTATGGGTATTCTAAGACCAAGTATAAAAATAAGTAAAACTTGATCCACTTTAGGTCATTCATCTCCCTTTTCAAATCTTGTTCAGGCATTCAGCCTTGGGTCCAGAGATATATTATTATTGCCCTATGCTTGCATCTTAAATTTTGGAATTAAGCAATCATACCTTGGGTAATTGGGTACACAAACACTAACATTTATGATACGAGCGAATCCATTGGTATTTTTAATGTCATAATAGTCATAAGAAATGATGTTGTACGAGCTTGAAAATAACAAATTTGTGATTCACAATTTAATACATAAATTGACAGATAATTATTATTACTGGTCCTTGCAGGTTTCAGTGTTTATAAAGTAGATAGTGTCAGATCAGTAGTTTTTTGTTAAAATAGACAGGATTAATTGCATGATGCTAATAAATAATTCGACCATGAACGGAACACGACAGAAAAGAACTGACATACTTTTAGGAATACCGAATTTAACATAAAAAGCAACTTTATCGTCTACCGACATACATACAATCTGGGGACACGTGTTTAACCTTATGAATCATGCAATGGCATTACATAACTACCACAACTTGCATATCAAGTTTCGTTTTATTAGTGAGTTTCAACAATGACAGTTCGCAATGGCTTGATAGAATATAGGAAATGCAGTTTTATAAATGAGCTGAAATAGCTCTAGTTTTGCTGAAAAAATTACAAAGTTCTGCAAGGCTTGTAAACATCATTTATATATCATACCTAAAGAAATTCTTCAAAATTTTACCAACAAACATGTATGTGCCACTTCAAACGTTCAAACCAAACATTTAACAGGATTTCATATTGTGAAAGAGCATTGGGATTCTTAGCAATCAGCACCATACAGCATGTGTAAAAAAATAACAAAAACTCGATTGATCCTAGTAGATCAATGCTTTCACATGAAAATTTTCACGGCCCCTCTCTACTTTGTATTGTTATACTATTGTAAATTACCATTTACAACTCTTCAACTCATAAAAGTGTAAAAAATCTAAAAATCAGTTAGAGCTCATCAGTTTTGATGGATAAAAATCTATAACCCAATAAAAAGACTTAATGTTTGCATTACCATACAATGACATGACTGTACGAATGGCAAGCATTGCGACAGACAATTATAATATTTTGTACTTTTATGGAGTATTTATCAGTGATAAAGCAGGCTAGACAAGCATTTTTCATTCATCAAAGTCTCTGGCATACCTTACGTCATCCCAAAAACTAAGGTCTAATCAAAACTGTTCAGCTTGCTACCCCGTTACTTTACTTATTGTCCGTTAAAATATTCAGTAATACGGCAAATCAATGGCAATAATTTCTTCTTTAGCTACCGTGTGATCATCATTAACACACAACATCTCAAAGCCCAAAGATTTATGTTTACAAGAATGGCAAAATACAATATTTTTATTTCGCTGTCTGACTTGATTCAGAAAAACGATAACCTTAGACAAGCTAAGCGAAAAACACATAAGCAAAACAATGTATCTGGTCAACTTCTTTTAGCATGAACGTATTGACCTGGGAAAGGATTAAAAGAAGCAAAGAAAAAAAGCCAATATATGCGTGTCCCATTGCCCCTGCTTAGTTTCGAGATCAATTGAAAATGCAAATGTTCTCTAATGATCATCATTTTTTACCAGTAGGAGTGCAAAAGATGCAACTGTAACAAAATAAGAAGCATGCGATTTTTTGAAAGAAAAAAATTGTAATTTTTGTTGCTTTTCAGTAATCCCTCTTTAATCCACATGCCATACGACGACTTGTTCTTTATGTCTATTTATTGAGAATGATATTAGTAGACAGATTGATATTATCATAAATTTAAATGCACTTTGTAATTCAAAGAAATACGGGAGATTAATGGCGCTCTATAATGTAAATTAGTGCTCAGTTTTCCAAATCGGTAGCGGTCTTGAACAACAGTTTTGTGCATGTTCGGTGAGAACATGACATTGTGCAACATGAAATTACATTTTCGCATAATTGGCTACATTGAATAATGTGTGTAGATATTGTATGCGTCAAAAAATTCTTCAACCTTTCAATGAACTTAATTCAGAGAGGGTAAAAAAATAATTTTGTTTCGTCTTGTCGGTTCAGTTTTTACGCAAGTACATACATTTCTCATTGAATTGACTGATGTGTAGGAAAAGGTAAACAAAAGGTTAGATGTGTTCATGCTGACGTGTAGCAATTAAAGTGCAGCAGCATTATTAAATATTCTGGATAACCATCTGTGTGTAGATTTGGGATAGAAATCAGCATCAGCCAAAAAATACTCGGGATTTGATCTCGTCCGTCCTCGTCTTTCAAACATTTTGCTTAAATTTATTGAAACGAAACCAGAACCTGAGATACTTGATTGCTCACATCCCGGGATCTGAGGGCAATAATAAAAATGTTTGGTCGGACATAAGCCATTTTAATAGGTCTTCATGGTTGATTCACCTATGATTTCAAACAGGGAAACCGACAAGGAAAAAAACATGGCACAAAAAAATGAGCAATGCGTTTACGTTACGATTAGAGAGAGAAAGACAAGGCTGCGCTGCTGCATGCACGATGGTGTGTGGTGCAAGCAAAATGATATAGGTATCAACACAGGAATTACAAGAATCAGGATCTTTGGCCAGAAAAAAAACTGATGATACCCATAATAATGTGTGTATAGAAAGGCTAATATGTTTCAGCGTGTCCTGTGTGTATCCGCATGCACCCGATCAGATAAATTGCTCGTACATACAAAAGCGACTACCAAAAGATAATGATGATACACTGCAGAAAATTTCTACCAAACATAGGAATAATAATGATATGATGGTGAATGGTGATGTGATGTGATGATGAAGAATCGAGTTGAAGCTCCTGAGAAAGCAATTTAACCAAGGCCGGATAGAACGCAAAAGTCAAGGCAAGATGATCTGAGGAAAATGTTAATCCTGATTTGCGACTCTTTTTCTTACAACAACCATTTTCATCATCATCCTCTCCTAATCTTCTTGCTTGTTTCTTGCAAAAGAAAGATCAGACTGGGGGATTATAATATGTGTATTTATTTGCAACAGGAGATGATGAGTATCAGCAGCATCACATGTATGTTTTAAACAGCACCAACACCAACGGTATATATAGTGCGCTTAGCTAATATAATGCCGCATATATATAACTATCACCACAGTCCATACCATCAGAAGCTAATGTAACTAAACTACAATTTGGACAGAATAATAAAAAGGAAGCAAAAGGTTTATTTAGTTTTTCTCATGTTTTCTTACTATGCTCAAGAGTTACGATAAGTAGTGGACTTGTTGCACTTTTATTTGATATATCCGAGGGTTGAGCAGAGTATTAGTCTCAGTGTATTATGTCATCGCTGAAGGAGAAGGGAGAGAGAGCCTGTAAAAACGTCGACTTTGTCTAAAAGAACAGCACTTGCACTTTAAGTGATCACATCTCTCCAAACGCCTTGCTTCTGCTTGTCTTTTCCGTCTAGTCAACTTGTTAAAGAGGAGCTGATTAAAATAAAGTTTGTTAAAAGTCTAAAAGTTTTTTTGTGAACAATCTATAGTTTTTGCGTATTTAACTTTATTACAATTATATTTTTCTCTCGAAGCCACATAAAACAAAAGGAAGATTTTAATCATCAGTGAGTAGTCCTTTTGTTTCTGTGCCAAATGAATGACTAGTTTAAAACGTGTGAACAACAAAACGGGCTCAATTTGATACAGTGTGCTGCCCATTGTGACTTGAATTTTTTTAATCTGAGACGGAAGACAAAAGGGGATATCAAAGTTGAGTAATGAGCTCTTAATTTAATGAATGAGGACCTGCCGTAAGGGAAGGAGGAGTGAGTAATTTAGTAGCAGTTGTTGTACTCTTTTTTTCTTTGTGCGTGAGTGCTTCTGCTCTACATTGTACCTCGAGGCTGCTGGCCGTAAAAATCAGATATTATGAAGTACAGAATACTTCGATGGCTGCTCGGAATATGGCTTGTGGAAACCGTCACAGCACGTCACATTCAACGGGATGATGAGCAGTTTGGAAATGTGGAGAACCGATTTTCAGGAGGTAAGAGCTACTAGCGGTTGCGGTTGCGCAACTCCTGTTATGTTATGTCATTGTACGTGTCCACTCTAGCGACATTTCTACTCCATCAACCGTGTCAACATGAAACAAAGTGAGCAAGTCAATGATTGTGACAAGGCTGTCGACACTAAAATATGTCGAATAAAGTTTTATATTACTGCAACAGTAATAAAGCCATAGGAAGCGGATTGTTTTTAATAATTATTTTTGCTGGACTGGAATTGTAACTAACTGTATTATAGGAGCAGCAGTAGCAATTTTTTTTTTCTATCACAAAAACTTTTATTGCATCATCGATTAACAGAGTTTTTTGCTACATATAACGGCTTCCTCATTTCATCCTTTTTTTGTTAGGAATATCACATTTGCCCATTTCTCCTATTGATTTCCAAAAACGAGCTACAAAATGCATATATATCATGTGCACACACAGCATTACCACGTCAATCCATTCATCCATGTAATGTAATACATTCTTGAACAGGAGTCAGTCAAAAACTCTCAAAACACCTTTCACCATCCATGCAATCTTCTATTAAGTGAGCAAACACAAAAGGTCTTTTACCTTTGATTACGATCAAACACATTTTTATCGTCATTGAAGCTTTAGGACTAGGACTACTTTGCCATTACATTACTCACTATATGTATTTACATGCATCTTCTTTGGATGGTGAATGTCTCCAGTTTTTTATTGCTTTATTAGCTATAGGCACCTCATCATCTCCTCTCAGTCCTGACTTTTGAGAGATCAACATATCAACCTTTACTTTGGCTAGCTGTCTGTCTCCCACTTTACATTTTGCAATCACAAAATACAAATGTACAGAAGCCGTTTGTCCTGTTAGTTAAGCCTTTACTTCTTCTTGTTCTCAAGTAAATGCTTACATCCTGTGTGTGTGGGTATCGACTGCCTCAAATGCCTCAATACACCACAGCTCAACTCACATGATCACCCTTAAAAAATAATGAAGAATTTCACAAGAAATCTTCTAGCTGCACACAGGTTACAGGGATTTTAATGATGAGTGAGTGAGTAGAATTTATCACTTGTATTTGCATGCAGCAAGACGTCAATGAAACATTGTATAATTTACAATGAAAATCTTAAGCTACTGATGAAATGTACAAGATTTATGGATGATTATGTGTATATGTATTTACATAGAGGACTTTTTTTAATGTACCGAGACTGGATTGGTCACACCTTGAAAAGGCCAAATTTTTTTGTTAACCAGAATACAAACAAAAATCAGGTCATATTTCAAACTCGGCTTGATGATGTGTTGGTTTACTGTGTAAAATGTAAATATTCACCGTACAACAACAAGTGCAAAGAGCAGGTGCCATTTTGGTAGCTATCCCTATAATTATTGCTGTCAAACAAGTAAAGTAAAGCTGTAATTTTTTAATGCTAAAATGCATGTGACTGTGACCCTCTGTAAATGTTAGAATTTTTGGTCTCATTTCAAACACAAAAGCCGACCTAAAGATCAAGAGACCAAGAAGAACCACCATTATATAATATTATGTTATTGCCTAATAGACAAGAGGAAAACCTCAACTCAACAGGTTGGGTTTTGAAGTGATTTAATTCAGACATTTACTTTGCACGCAAAGGATCATTGCAATCAGTCATCATCAGCATCACAGAAAATTTATTGCTGTTGTGCCATCAACAAGTTTGTTGTGCTTTTGACCGCAAACGTTTGTTACTCCACTGGGGAAAATATTACAAATTCAGAGTTTTGAATAAATAACGTGAGTTTTAGAGACACACATAATATCCACCTCTTTGTTTATATGCCAGTTGAAAATTGATGATATGATGATGATCTTCTTGGATCAAATGCTATTATTACTGAGAAGAAGCAACTTGCTCAACAAAGTTCTTTCATTTGAGATTCCCCAACATTTTTTTTACAACCTGATTTCAACTCGGCTCAATAAATAATGCTGCTTTTCACACCGCAATGCGGAAAACCATCATTAAGTTTATGGTGTTTGATGAAACTATTACATCAGTCAAATGAGATGCTTTATTGTTTCTAATTGCATAAAAGAGGGTTACACCTCGGTTCAGAGGGGCAATACAAAAGGTGATTGAGTCCAATAAATTTTGCTAGGAAGCAGAGAGAAAATGCAAGGTCATATTTTTTATTCACGTTGATATTGGTTTGTGTACCGGTAAAATGTTTCATACAAAAAAAACATCACCGTTTCAGATTCCTTGATTGCTGTACACTGTTGTGCGTGATTGATGGAAATCAGTTTTGGCAATTGAAACTATTACAGACACGGATCTGGGATGCATCATTTGTCAGGAAGATCTGGTAGATGTGGCATGGTTTGAATGGGTTTTATTGCATGCATTTCGTAAACTGCATTTTGTTAGAAAATTGATTCTAAACGGTTGAAATTGCCAACACTTGATTTATGTACCAACGCACAATGACATGCATTCTTCTGTCATGCAAACAAAATGCACGTTTTAGGTATGGAATGCAATTTTGTATGCACCTTTGTTTTCTGTGTATTTGTCTCAGAAACTTGTACTTTTTCATCTGTTAATTATTACCATTTTGTTTTTAACGAATGCGTTTTTTTTTTGGAAATTCTCAACTAGATCAATCTCATCGAACCTTCCTCCCTGATTCTCACCTAAACTATAATGGATTCAGAACGCCAATTAGGAGAGCACCCCCACAAGTACCAGGGCGCCAGCATGGGATCGAGCCACATAATCAATATAGTAATTACTTTGGTGGGAATAACAATGAACAAAACGTGTATTCCGCAGTGAGACTCCACGGTGCACTAGAAGTGCGGGCAAGAGCAGAGCCAGGAAGTAATACGCTCGTCAGCAACAACGGCAACCTTCACCAAAACTACCACCATCAACAGGATTCTGCGAAAGTCCCAGAGCGACAGTGGAGACGGGATACCGTGGATGAGGATTCACCCGAGAAAGAAGATGATCTTGCGAGATTCTCGTTGTACAACAGCTATTTCGATAATGAGCACTCCATTAAGGCACTTAATAGCATGAAATGCGTGACGCCCACTGGGTCCCAGGGATTCTGCTCGACCTTTCGAGGCTGTGTACCTTCTTTCTTTACCAGAGAGGGAGATCTTGAAGCGCCGGCTCTGGCTGAACTCATTTCTACCTCTATAGGATATTGTACCACTAATGTCAGTCATCATTTTATTAGGGAGCAACGTCAGCATGCAATTTCGAGGGAAGATAGGAGATTTAACTCAGGTAAGAGGGTAATAATGCAAAAATGCATGTGTCAATTTCTTGGAACTTTTCTAGTACAAATTAAAAAGGGTTTTAAATAATTATTTCGAATTTCTCACAAATTATTTTAGTTGCAAATAGAATCATTTGCTGTCCCGGAACTGCTCCACCAAGGGGCTCTAACCAAGACCCTGATAAAATCTTTAACGATTATTTGGAAAGTCAAAAGAATAAGCAAAAGACGACGACAACAACTACTACTACCACCACCACAACGACTGAACTGCCTCAAGAACCTGAAAACGTGATTGATGGCTCTGATAACTCAATCAACCAAAACCAACCTGAAGCCGGAACTCAAGGGGATGCCGTCTTGAGTCCAGTGGATGGCGAAGTATCAAATGAAAATGGATCTCAACCTGCCCCAGATGCTCAACAAGAGCCCAGTGGTGATAGTCAGAATGTTGAAGCAGCACCTTCTGCTCCAGTCTCAGCAGATGACTCTTCCATGACGCAAACTTCCGAGGAACCACTTCCTGTTAATAATAATGAGCCAGCAGCAGTATCTGATCAAAACCAAAACCAACAAGAAGGTTCTTCGCCAAACCCAGAAGAAGATGCACCGGACATGATGAGTAAGCCAGCAATGACAGAAGATACTGAGTCATCACAATCCCACCAGCAAACAGAAGGAAGTGAGAATCGTCCAGATCAGTCCTCATCCCCACCACAACATGTTATACCTGATGGAGCCAGCGGTGAAAGCTCCGAACAAACTGGTGAGAATCAGTCCCCAGCAGCATCAATCGATGAAGCAACTCCTGGCTCAGAGCAACCCGAACAAAGTCCAGGTAAGTTACCACAACTCACTCAAGACTCTCACGTCATTAAAATATATCCTGAACCTGTCAGCGGTGTAAATGGAAAATTTACACTACCTGGTGGAATCTACATTGTTTCAACTACAGAAAATCCTAACCAACCTAAACCAGTTCGTCCTGTAGGTGAACAGGGTGTCGTGGGGGTTCCAGGTGACACCATGGTGGACTCGAAACCAATCATCATTGTTACCAACCCTATGATGCCTCCGGCTGCTAGCGGAAGCGATGATGATGTCGGAACTATGCCAATGGAGATGATGCCTTCATTCCCTCAATTTCCTGCCGATTTCCCACCAATGGGCTCCGCTGAAAATCCCATCCCACCCGTGGATGACTCATCTTTGGAGCTTCAACAACGACCAGTCGTCGTCGTCACCTCAGACAAGCCAATGATGATGGTTGATAACGAAGTCAGCATTTCATCCACTTCTTCATCTCCAAGCAGCTCATCCATTCCCGAATTGCCCCAAACAACTTTAGCATCCATTGCAGCCAGCAACGATGATAACCAGATAAATGATGAAGTAACTACAACCAGCCCTAACATGCAATATGCACCGGGTCATACGGACTACTATGAAAAAATTCCAATGACGACGACCAATGAACCGGAGGATGAAAGCGTAGCCACAACACAAAGAGCTGCTTCTTCAGGAGATTTGCAACAGCAGCAGCAAGATGAAAGTGAAATGCCACAAGCAACAATAACTACCTCTCTGCCAGCAATAATTGATTCTGCAAGTGAAGTATCATCATCTCAAGGAATCTCTGCTGCCTCCAGCGACAGCACCACAATAAGCAGCATCAGCTCATCGGCTTCAGATGACGAAAATGGTGCAGTGACAATCCTCAATCCTGAGAGCATGACAGGCAGTTCTGAGAAATCAGGTCCAACCACTCAAATTCCGGTTGATGCAGATTTTATGACAACTATTAAATCCCAGTCTGGAGCTTCTTCTGTTGAGCAGCAGCAGCAGCAACAACAACAAGGAGTTAATGATATCACCACCATCTCAAGTGGTTCTGTTGATCCTCAGGGTGTGGAAGTTACAACAATTCGACAAGCATCTGGCTCCGGCGCAGGCTCTCAAGAAGCCATTGAAACAACGACATTTGGTTTTATCAAAACACAAGCGCAAACAACTTTGAGTCCTGAGGAAGATGAATCTTCGGAAGAATCTGATGAAGACGTTAGAAAACAAGCAACAACTGTGGCAAACCAGAACCAAAACCAGGGTGGTGATAATAATAATGCGGATGATGATGTTCAGAGAACAACTGTTGCAATAGATTCATCTAATAATTTTGAGTTAGGCCCCACTACCGCTTCTCCTGTTGATCAGGATGATGAACCACTTCCAACTACAGAGGCAAGCTCACGCAACCCCCAACAACAGAATGAAAATGAAATTGAGAGTACAACCACTCGCATTGTCCCTGGATCTGTAGAGGGTCAGGAAGATGGCTTACATTCCTCAAGCAATGCTCAAGAACCAGTCCCTATTCCATCTGAAGTCGAGTCTGGGATTGGAATCGAATTCACTTCTCCTGTTCCACCTCAAAGTGCGTCTCAAACAGGAGGAAATGATGAAATCCCAAAAATAGTTTTGAATCCAGGAAGTGAAATGGCTGAGGAAGGAGGACCTGAGGCGGTGAAAGGTGGCTCAGCTCCAACCGCAGTTGGAGTTGCTGGTCAAGACCAACCAGAGGAAAGCACTAGTGAGGATTCAACACCACAACAGCAACAACAACAAGAGACCGTGCAGCCCTTTCCTGTTTCGTCCCCTGCCCCAACAGGGGAAACTCAGTCAGACCAGCAAGGAAACGACGAATCATCAGCAAGCAGTCAGCAGCCCTTTCCTGTCAGCGAACCTGGGGCAGGAAGCGAATCCCCAGCTACTGAATCTACCCTTCAAGATTCAGAGCAACCAATTCCAGAAAGTGAACCAGAACCCGTTTCTGAGTCAGAGCAGACCTCTGAAGCAAGTGGAACCGAACAACAACAGCAGCCATTTCCTGAAGGAGCATCAACAACAAGTGGACCTACTGGATCCTTTGATGATGAGCAACAACTCCCAGGAACTACTGCTGAGCCCCTTCTTCCACCAAGTGAAGCCGGTTCCACCTCGGAAAGCTCACAAACAACCAACGACAGGGAGTCTTCCAGACTACCTACAACTAGCTCACCAATCTCATCCGGAAATGAACAAGAAGATGAAACCGCTGACGCTGAACCAACCGTTGGAAGTGAAGCCCCAGTTTCTGGAAGTGAACAGTCCAGTGCAGCTTCAGGAACAGGAGTTACCGATGGATCCCCTGTTTCCGATCCAGGAAGAGAGCCCATTGGTGCAACAAGTGAATCCTCCAATCCTCCAGGAGCTAACACCATATCTGATGGAAGTGAATCCTCCACTCCGGGAAGTGAGTCCCTTGTTACTGGAACCGAATCCGCCGCTACTGGAACTGGCTCCAGCAATTCAGGAACCGAATCCACCACTCAAGGAGCAGATACCACTGGTTCAGGAAATGAGTCCTTTGTTCCAAATCCTGGAAGCGAGTCACAATCATCAGATGGTCAGTCCACAAGTAGTACAGGTCAGGGCAGTAGTTCCGCCAGTGGTTCCGCCAGTGATCCCTCAACAAGTGACGATGAATCAACATCATCCTCCTCTTCCTCGCTCCTGTTGAACCAACTGAGCCAGCCTCAGACGCACAGTCACCCGTCCCAGAACCGTCCGCTGATGATGCCAACGCTTCCGATGATGAACTTGCTATTTCCTCCTCCTCGTCGCCACCAGCTTCAACAGCAGCACCAGCAACAACAAATGGACCTGATGCGACCGAGAGTGTTTCTCAAGAGACTGTTCCTTCAATTCCGTCAGAGCCTGTTGAAAATGCACCCGAGATGCAGGGACCTCCTGAATCAGCCGACAGTCCCGTTTCCTCTGATCACGTGCAAGATCCGGAACCTGTCATCGCAACTACGCAGGCATCGCAGGATGTTTCGTCGCCAGCTCCAATGATGATGAGCTCCACAACCGAAGCTTCTGAAATGCAAGAACTCTCTACCGAACCAGCCATTCCACCAAAAGATGTTGTGCCAAATTATCAAATTTTGAAGGCCTGCAAATTCCAATCTTTCTTCAGATCCGCATCTGAACAAGGCTACAGCTACAGACACTATCCATGGCTGGTAAAAGCTACAAGCAATAATATATTTTAAATCATAAGCCAAAAAACTGTTATATTAATTATTACAATTTTGTTACTCCTTTCAAGGCAACTATTGTTGGAGGAACAAGACCATTTTCCAGTGGAACCCTCATAACAGATAGGCACATTTTGACTGCTTCTCATTTCCTTGCCAAGTAAGAAAGCAATAATTTATTTTAATAATTTAACTTAACAATGGATTGAGTTTGATTCTTGATTTTTTTGCAGCATCACAGTCTCGGATGTATTCAACATGCGCATCCACATTGGATACAGAACTTCATACAGCGGACAAACTGAGGGGCCATATGCTGTCCGCAAAGTCCGAAAAGTCATTCGTCACAAAGGCTTCAGCTTTGAAAAGTTGTACAACGACATTGCAGTCCTGGTTCTTGATCGCCCAGTCCGATTCACCGAGGACATTTATCCCGTTTGCCTTTCCAGCAACCGAAATTCTTACGCTGATGGAACTACCGAGGCAATTGAAACCGGATGGATTGAAGACCCAAGAACTTATCATATTAGTCAGCATCACAACTACATTGATCCTCACATTCAAAAGTACTTTAGCTTTGGCTATAAAAACATTACATGGAGACTCCAAGAAGCTCCACAGAGGGTCAGAACAAATCTCGAATGCAAATCTAGTTATGGCTTCCTGGAAAAGAATGGAATTGGAGTAACTGATTCCATGGTTTGTGCTGGATCTGGAGATACGAGATCTTGTGTAAGTTTTTTAAATGAATTTTTTTAAACTATGAATTTTTAATAATTTTTAATAATTTTTAATGATTTTTTTTGTAGAATTTTCGTGGAAATAGCGGTTCGCCGCTCATAATTCGTAACGAAAACGAAAAGATGTCAGAACAAATTGGAATAGGTAGATTGATTTGTACTAACATTATAAATTATTGAAACTTTAATTGAGTTGAATTTAAATTAATCATATATTAATCTGTTTTAATTTCAGTTTCATGGGGAATAGGTAAGTTGTCTTTTTAATTATCAGATTGTTTCAAATTCATTTGAGTTGAATTTAAATTAATATTTAATCTTTTGATATTTAATAGGTTGTGGCCACTTTCCATTCGTTTTTACGAGAGTGGAGTCGTTCCTGCCTTGGTTAGATAGAGTTGTATATAATTCGAGGTAAGGTTAGGTTCGAGGTAGCCATTTTAAGTCACTTTTATAAACAGATTTCAAAATACTCAGCCTAAATTAGTATAAAGTCATTATTATGTCAGTTTTTTTCGTCTCTGGGATTCATTCAACAACTAAATTTTAAAACGGGCTTTCAGGTGGTGAGGATATATAGGATATTACTAGTTATTTATTGTTTAGTTTAAAAGGGATTTAGATTATTATATTTTTATAATTTATGCAGCTTTCAAGCATAAAAATCAGAGGTGTATGGTTGTGGTAATTTATTCATTGATAACTAGGTGAATCTTTGTAAGGAAGCTAGTTACGTTAAATGTCAAATATAATTGTGAGAAAATGTGTATCAGTAATTTATATTATGTGATGATGATAATGATGATCATATATTATGTTGTAAAATATCTAAACTAAACGCGTAATATTTAAAATGCACTGATAGTAAATATATTTTAGATCGAGTGCTTTGTTGTCAATTTGAAGATTAAGATTGCATACATATGCTACTACTACGTGTGTGTTTAATGATTAAATAATGCTTATAACAACTTTGCCATACTGTATAACATTAGTTAAATGTGTTAAAGTTGATTACGTTCACAACAATAAAACCGCTCATGTATGTTCTAGTATTTTAATCGGGGAGACCATCATGTTATTGCAGCATTCAATTCGTAAAGTTCTATAAGCTCAAAATTTCAACTCACCATGTAAGTTGGAAAGTGAATTATTTTGTTCCTACAATAATGGAGAGCTGACTCATGTCAAACTGATCCTTTTGTTGGGGTCACAAACAAATGGAGTGAAAAGTCAAAGGAACAAGTCGAATTGATGTGCGTTAAAATTAGCACAAACTATTTGTATAAACTTATTTTGAAATGTAGAAATTTCTATTTTCCCTTTCAATCTATTATTATTTTTACCAACAAAACAGACCACTTTATTATTCTGACTGTTTCTGCTTGTTTGGTTAGTGTAGTTAGCATTAGCAATACCTCTTCTTCCACGCACTGATTTACATTCACGCATACAAATTACTTACAGTGGTTTGAGTTTTCTACCAGGAACAATGACATCCTATTATTGCCATTAGAATGCAAAAAAAAGAAGCATGCTGAGTCAGCGGAAATTGTAATTAAGGATTTTACTTGTAGAAACGAAATCCCAAATGCTGTTGACGTGCTGACATGATTTTTCGTTAAACAAAAAGAGTCATTTAGACAACTTGTGGTGGTATTGAATCTTATGTACCTTCCCTCTTTTGTTATGCATTTTTACACACCTTACAAAGTGTTTGGCTTGGGTTTGTTACACCAGTTTCGTTTTCGAAGTCAATGAGTCATTACATTTTAGATTTGTGTCAAAAAAATTATCTGAAAATAAATTAACACTATTAACTGTAACATCAGTTCAAAAAATGCTGGGCTCTATTCGGGTCAATATAATTTTTCAAAAACGAATGTGGAAGCAAATTTTGCTGTTGGCACTAGTGTGGGAACCTTCATTTGGCTGGCGTTGGAAAACCTCGGATGCAATTATACAAGAAGGTGGGTTGAGATTCGGTTTCGGTTTCGGTGTCGAATTCGCAAACTGATTTGGTTACTTTTAATTTTTCTTTCCAGTTTGGCCAGAAACAGATGCTTTAAAATCGAAACGTGCAAGTGATAGCACGGCCCAACGTACCCCAAAATCTCCATCACCCAAAGGGGTTGACCCAGATGATGATTTTTTGGTATTTGATGGCCACTACTTTAAGCCAAATGAAGTGCCACCACCACCCGAATTTATGGTTCCGCACAGCAACTGGCTTGGAATGCCAGCTCCCAAACAACAAGGCAATCGTGCTGGATTGAGACCTATTGTAACAGAGAGAACCCATTCCAAAGACACTCATGCGAAAGTTAAAACAAAAGATAATATATCATATACTAGTAAAAACAAGACCAGTGAAGTGGTCTCATCCAGCGATGCTCAGAACGTTTTTGCTACCCCAACATCAGTAGACGATTTCCACAATGAAGAAGTAGCAAATTTGAAAGAGCAGCAGGAGCTTTTCAAGGATGCTCCTTCATGTTTCACGACCACAGACACACCTGGGAAATGTATTGCATTTAAGCATTGTTTCCCAGTAGTGTTTAATGTTATCGATGGAGACCTGAGAAATCCTGGCTTGGCTAAACTTTTGTATCAAGCTTCTGGACCTTGTAACGCCACATTAGAAGTCGAATTTGCGTTTAGAAAGTTGGCCGACGAAAAAAAGTTTTTGGATGGTACATTTAATACTGTAATACGATAGATAAATTATGTAGTGATGAATTGTCTAACAATGTTGGTTTAATATAAATTTTCAGTTAAATTTTACAACCAAACTATTTGCTGTCCTGGGTTCAAACATCCGCCAGAACTCCTGTTAAATGCTTGGGCAAATGATATTCGAAACACGAGATTATCTAGCGACACAAAACATGCTTCAACCGACTCAGTTCCAAAAATCTCAGCCAGCATATCAGAGACACTTTCGAGCAGAACCATTCCTACTGCTACAGTTTCAGGTAGATTCCCTACGGTGGGAATTCATGAGAGCTCGGTTGAGTTGGAAGATAATGACACTGTTGAGGATGACTCTACCGAAGATGATGGAATTGTTGTAACGGTGGAGGAAGAAATTATGAAAGAAAATTCTACTGACCAAGCAAGCGCGTCCACTTCGGAACGAAGGGGGGATAGGGACAAAGGTCAGGAGGCTGAGCCATCAATAAAACCAACAGTGTTTCATTCCATGCCAGCTCCAAACCTTTCTCCAGCAAAATGCCGTAATCAGCAGTTTGAAATGCCTAGAGGCCACTGGCCATGGATGGTACATATTAATTATGTCCAGTCTAACACAATTAAATTTTAGAAACCATTAAGAGTTTTTCTTTGCTAATTTTAGGTTGCACTTGTCATAAGCAGTCGACACATTTGTAGCGGTGCTCTGGGTAAGCTGAAATGGCGAAAATTTAGTGTCATACTATTTTGTGTTACATGCAAAATGCAAAGGGAATTAATTGTATGCATATCATTTTTATTTGAAAAAAAAAGTGGATGAAAAGCATGTCGTAACTGCAGCACATTGCGTGCACACGTGAGAACAATTTGTCTCTTAAATATTTGTATTTTTACATTTCAAGCTAATTTATAACTTTTATCCTACATTCAGATTGGATGAGACTGAGGTACGAAAGTTGAGGATTATATTGGGAGACAGAGTGATGTACTCTTCTGTAGACGGACCTCACTTTTGGAGAAAAGCTAACAAGATCATCACACACTCAAACTATAATCAGCGAACCTTTGTATGATTACAACATTTTCTCATCTGTTTTAATTGTTATTTTTAACATTTTCTAAATATTTCAATGTCAGCCCTTTAATGACACAAACTTCAAATTATTATTTGTTTCTATAGGCAAGTGACATTGCGCTTATAAAGCTAAACTCTGCAGTACCCTTTTCCAAAAACATACAGCCCATCAGCCTCCCAGATCCAGTTCCACCCGAACATATTCGCCCAACCATTGGCAAAGCAATTGTCGCTGGTTGGTCTGGTGCGGATATAGGTCAAGTGTCATTTGAGGCTCGTACAGAGGTAGAAACAGTGGTAGAAATTATGGATAAAAAGGAATGTCGAGAACTTTATCGTGGATTTGCCTTGAGTGGATTAGCGCTGAATACATTTTGCACTAAACCAGCAAACAACACTTGTGTGGTATGTAACTTTTAAATTTTGCATGGTAAAGAGTTCAAAAATGCAAGATTCATAAATAATTGTATTGCTATATTAAAAACCTCCAGGCTGACAGTGGCGCTCCATTGGTCACAAGAATACGAAATTGTTGGGAGCTACATGGTGTAAGAATAAATAATGATTTAGCTTAATAATATTTCATTTAAAATGCCATCACAGAAGGTTAACCAGCTTCTAACTTTTTTAGATTTTTTCATGGGGCTTGGGTTGTTCACATTTTCCCGAAATTTATACCGATGTAACTCGAAAAGTAAGTTGGATTTTGAAACATATTAATTCTTGAAAGGAAAACACTTAAATTGTAAATGCACGATCTATTAAAATGTTGATTACTTGATTACTACATGAAACGATGATAAATGTATGTCAATATTAAAAGATCCACATGAAAAAAATGAATAAAAATCAAATATTCAGTCACAATAAGTCCTTCAGTTTTTTGTCCTTCGGATTGGATGTACTAGAATGGATTGCAAATTCGAAGGCCATCAAGTTATTGAGTCTAGTCTTAACCCTTATTGTCTAGACATAGGTCTGGCTTCAACTCGATATTCCAGATTCGTATTATGCAAATAGATGACATTTTAATATTTTTTTCGTATTATACTATTCCATGGTGTACATAAAAGGTGGATAACACATGCGATCCTAAAAATATTGAGTTTTGTTATTCACTAAAATATCTAAGGATTAATCTCAAATGCAGCAATGCAATAAATATAGCGATTGTCATACTGAGAAGACGTGCAATAACTTAAAAACTCATAAAGTTGATGTATTCTGAGAAGTGGACATACTCTTTTAAATTACATAATAGTAACTCTTATCCCAACCCTGCAATCACAAAATCATGGTCTTCTTGTTTTAATGCGCATATATGACTCTTTCAAGACTTTTGTTACCATTTCTAACAAACTGCAGTAGGGAAGACGTGATAATAACGGTATGCACACCATCCTATTGTTCCGTTTCTTCGCTAGCTTGGATTGGCCATATTGTTCTGCGAAAAAAGGTGTAAAATTAAAACCCCCAATTTTGCTGGTATTATACTTAAGTAGTCAAAACTGTACCTTGGATGATTAGCCAATCATCATGATATGGTACAGGACGTGGTACCCTATTCATTCTTCTTCTAGCAGCTTGAAATATCTCACGTTCTTGAATTGGTCATTCATCCGTATCAATCAACTATTGTGGTTTTTAAAACCATTCGCTGTTGAAGATGCATTTAGGCTTGGGCTGCAGTGCATCACATTACCAGCAATGCAAGTCAAAGAATTCTTGAATTTTCAGAGGAATAATGTTGCAAAACTTGACATTGAATGCAGAAAATTGCATTTCCCGTTTGGCAAATAAGAACATGAAGCAATAGAAAACTATTGTGTTTAGTAGGTACGTTATGTGAAACTGGATCGCTCTTCATTTTCAGTCATGTATTCGATAACTTATTTTTGTCCCTTCATACCTGTGACATTTTCGATTGCATAACACGCTGGTCAGTGTCAGTACAAGAAATATTTATACAATAATACATTAACAGTTCAGAACTTGATCGTAAAATAATTGTATTTGATTTTTTTTCCTTGAAGTAGCAAAGTGGATTTTTAAAAAGCACAGCAAACATTGTGAAAGGAACGCAATAAAACATCACACGAAAAACATTCCTCCTCAGCTCTAGGTTGCAAAAGCCTGTTTTTAAGCAGGGATTATATAATATCAGGAAGAAGCATTATTTTTTGTAAACAATACTATTTGCTAGTAATAAACTTTTTACAACCCTCATTTGCGTGCATTAGCAAATTACTAATTTAACTACGAATCATGTTTATCTTGTAAAGCCAAAATATCCATTATGCTGGGTTCTTCAACCTTTTTCTTCGACACCTCGGAATTAAATGTATATTATAGCTGCGCCGTTGACTTCACCACTTTACTGGCAGACTGCTATATGGTTTGGTTGTTGGTTCACCAACCTTGTTGAATGTCAAAAAACAACCGAACCGAAAACAAACTCTTTTTTAGAATTTAACTCTTTTAAGATGACACAGCATGTTTCCAAAACAGCTCATCAAATTTTGTCACAACAATCAACCATCATCAACCACAGCTAAAATTACTATATATACAAACCAAAAGGTACCATTTAATTGTCCTTCCTCAAACCAGCAACAAGGAAAAAACCATTTCGTTTCATACGCTAATTTTTTTTACCGAGAAAATATATTGATGTGAACACATGCAAGCAGTAAATTTATCATAATCATCAATTCTATTTATGCCAAGACTCCCATCAAGATTTATCCAACCGAAAAATTAATCTCTTGCGAAAAAGTCATTAATCAATGGTTTGACATGAACTTGGTGGGTACGCTATTGACAGACAACCATGCATCAGATTTACATCGTAACACGTCATGCCGCCAAGATGTAAGATACAGTTTTATAATTTGATGGAGGAAGATGAGCGCATTACGTAATGTAAAGTACATTTTTTTCAAAGGCTAAGCACAGAAAAGACAACCAGGAACCTCGGAAAGATATAGATCTTCTTCTATCAAATCTTTTGAATAATGTTTAGCCGGAAAGAAGATGAATGAATTAAAAGAACGAATGAATTTACATCACTAAAGTCAACCCTGAGCCACAATAGAAAATATATAGCATGCTGTTTCAAAGCGTTATACGTGCTGCATAAGGGATGCTTAGTGATTATATCAGTGATTTTTAACTTTTCTTTTTTTCCGATTTCGTTGCACCTGTTGTTTCTCACTGGCCTCAGGCCTCATATAGGCAAGTCAAGGTTACTATAATAAGTGCCATTTTACTAAAACCTTCACAGTTAGCTGTCAATGCGCGTATCGGATTGGATGAATGGTGTAAATACATATTTAAATGGTAAAAATTCCTACAGGGTACACTGTATAATTTCGTATAAATATATACATGATTTGATTGTAGACTTGTTCTAACCAATTGAAACGTACAACAGAGAAAGGTTCATATGATACATACCGTTGGCAAACCAGCAACAGGTCCGAAAATAAAGGAAGAGTTTGGCCATGTGCTGTTTTTCATTGATGATGAAACCAAACGGTACAAGGCAAAGGCCATAGGATATTCAGTAGCAAAAGTGCAACGATTATAGTCACCATAAATCTAATAGTGTAAAATCAGGTTTTCAATTACACTCGGGTTGTAATCTAGCTCCTGATACCGAGACAAAGTTTCGATTGGTAGAAGAAGAATGTTGTTTCAATATTCAAACATTTTTTACGCTAATACATATATTATTTATCATAGTCAAAAGCATTGATAAAATTAGAACTATGCGAGTGCTCAAATATGTACTTCTACTTACACCTAATTGACATCCTGATTCGAAATACGAGTTAAGACTTTTTTTGGACAACGCCTTGTTGTGACTTTGTTCCCATTTTCAAATCGAAAGTATATCTCTAATCTAAGTCTATACTAAAAGCTGTATAGATATCTGATGAAGATGCGGAGTCCAAAAAGGTACATCGTAGTAGGATGGGACTTATTTGTTCTTCATGTAGATTATAAAGATGATCCGCCAGAATTTAATCGAAACAAGATTATTGCTGTTAGTACCTACACATTGAATGCATTATCATCTTCTTGTATTAGCAGACATTGCACATCACATGTCATCTTCACATACTGATTTACACCTGCAAAATTGTGTTCTCAAAACTGCAAATGGTCTGTGCGAAAAACTGAATGCTGCTACTGATGATGATGATTATGAGAGGATAGTTTCTTTATTCAATGCATGCTGCCAGCATTGCAGATTTTTATGAGTCAGCATCTTTGTCTGCAAATTTCTACGCTAAACTAACTGCATTTTTTGATACACTTGGCGTACCTCATTGCCCATCTTAAATAGATTATTTTGACACGATAATCATCAAATGAAAAATGGCAAAGAATAGTATCGAATCACGTCAATCCCAATCTTCTCCTTGCCTTATTGAAAATCTGCATAAGAGCTAAAGGTATTCGCGGAAAGATACCCACATGCGCAAAATAGTTTTTGCTATATCATTTTATTATCACATCGCATATCAGCACCAGCATTCCTTTTTCATTGTCGAGGACTACTAACACCGGTGTGTACCGTCATCACATCATCATGATCTTTGATGAAGACCATTAATACGCATCGGCTTCCTGTACCATCTCACAGTAGCAAATATTCTGCGAGTTGAACCAGATCAAAATTTCATACCCTTTTTCTAACTCGAGGGGGAAAAGTTTTTGAGAAAAATTTGCATTGAAAAAAAAAACAATATAATGTAACGTACTATTATTTATCCCATTGTTTTCCCTTATTATTGCATTCATCATGGTCCCTGGTGATCTATAGTTCTATTATCTATCTTGTTGGTTTGGTGAGGTGGTCAGGTATACATACATTTGAAGAGTACATGATCTTGCCTGTCTAAGAACAAAGGAAGAAAAGTAAAATCCGCTTGAGTACCGCTTTGACAGTTTTATTGGCAGTTTATTACTGCGCAGTGAAGCTTGTTTTTACTGTTGCCTCAAAACATTTGTCAAACCATTTTTTGCACAAACAATTCGCAGTAGTCTCATCATCATCGTTCGGGTTGTGATTGCTGGTGCATGGCTAATTACTTTTAAAAGACTGAGTTTCTAGTGATCTAAAAGTTCGACATTTGTTCGACCAGTGAGTTAAACCTCAGAAAACCAGAGCCAGATATTAGTTCCTCATCGGGAATAAATTATTCCTTTCTTTCCGTGAAGTAAGTTCGCAGTAACACTTATTATGTCCAGCAAACACATTAGCATATTTCAGAGAGTTTTTGTAGGGTTGAATTAATGTTCTACTTTTTTTATTGAAGCAGAAAGGCAAAAAGAACAAACTTGTGAAAGGAAAAAATGAAGACGAGACCATCAAAATTTCATTGGAGAAGAGCAAGAAGTATCTCTCTATGTGTTCTTATTAATGGCTTGCTGCTCTGCAATACTGGAGCTACCGGTTTCCAATGGGAGGCTGAAGATGCTATTATTATTGAAGGTATGTTGAAGATGTATTAAATCTGGGTTTAAACATGGGTATAGTTTTTCCTATTTTGAGGTGCAAAGCAAAACACATGGCTGCAGATTAGAAGATATTTTAAGCTAAAAGATTAGTGGTGTTACAGATTCAGAAAGTGCATGTAGTAAAACCAGTTTCATGCAAATCGCTGTGACCGGCTATTCTAGGAAATTGAGTATGCAGATGTCACGTCATGCGTCATTTATTAGCTTGATGCATTTCTAAGGATAACTGCATTTCATGCAGCTCATCAAGAATGGCTTTTCATGTTAATAATAAATCTACCGTTGAGATACGGTAGTAACGTTAGAAAAATGATTTGCTATAGCTGAACGTATTATTGATAACCTTCCGTTATTGAACTTTACAGTAGGTTCAAGTAATAAGGATGTCACCAAAAGCAAAAGTGATACTGAAGCATCCAGAGCCAAGAGGCAGGTTTTTCCTGGATTCGGTAACGGAATATTTCCTCCGGGTTGGCCATTCGGACCAGGTGGTCCTGTTTCTATTAATCAGCAACAACCTCAACAACCACAGTATCCGGGAATAAACATTCAGCATGTTACAAATCCTCCCCCTACCTCAGCTCCAGCACTTGGCAGCCTTGGCCCATGTGTTACGAGCAATGGGAGACACGGATATTGTGCCTCTTTTCGCCAATGCTATCCCAGACTTTACAGCCCTGACGATGGTCACATAATGAATGATGGGCTGGCCGAAATGTATCATAATATATCGGGGTCGTGCAATGGGCAGGAAATTCCTAGTTTTTTCATGTTCAGAGCTGGTATGTGTACCATTTTTGGAATTCCCTACTACTTGTGGAATCAAACTGATCAAAGATTAAATAATATTTATTATGATGCAACCTTCAGATGCTGAGGCACGTCAAAATCAAATTTGTTGTGGGAGCACTGTCACTGGACAACCATCTCCTCCGCTGGGACATCCACCCCCAAATATATTCCATCAGTTGACGATGCGACCACCTTGGGCATTCCCTCAATTTCCAATAAGGATTTCTACCACACCTTATACCACTACACCAACGACAACAACTACAACTACCACCACTACAACTCCTCGGCCACCACCAACTTGGGCTACACATTCCACAACTTCATATCCCTGGCAAACATCACAGAATCCTTGGCAAACATCGCAGAATCCTTGGCAAACATCTACGAGATATACAACCATGAGACCCCCGCCACCAAGTACTACCGCAACTCCACCAGTTTCCTCTAGCTGTGGGGTTGGTAAAATCGTTGGGGGCAATCAGGTTAGTTATCTGAAATATAATGTTGTTCATTAAGAAAAATGACTAATTCAATTATATATAATCGACTCTTTTCCCTTTTAGGCAACAAAAGGAGAATTTCCTTGGCTGGTAATCTTTCAAGAAAAAATGAGTTTTAAAGTTTGTAAGTAATTGGACAAAATTCCTGTAAATTTTTATAAATCTTGTTTTAGGTGGCCTTGGTTCGTAACCAAAAACAAGTTTGTGGAGGTACACTCATTGACTCTCAATATGTTTTAACTGCTGCGGTAATTTCTATACTAAAATCGTTTTTCCATTACCTACTCTCAAGTTTTCAATGTAATTTTTATTTGTTATTTTTCAATTATTCCAACAGCATTGCTTCAACTGGTGAGAGAGAAGTCCATTTTTAAGTCTATAATTCTCTGTAAAGCAAGCATTTAAGCATTTGAAGTTACACTAATAACAATTTGTTGTTTACGCAGAGTTACATCTCAAGAGTTGCAAACGTTATTCAAAATCTACATTGGAGATTATGATTTACACACGCTTAATGATGGTCCAATGACTGTTAAAAATATTGCAAAACTGATACTACATCGACAGTTTCATCAGCATTACTTTTATAATGATATCGCGGTAAGATAAAAAGAGAATCTTTCAAAAAAATTGAGTATTTGAAGTTGTCAAATTTTGAAATGAAGAAATTCATGATTTTATTCGTAGCTTATCAAGCTAGACAGTCCAGTTCAGTTTGGAAGTAATGGGAACAATGACATTCGTCCAATATGTCTATCGGCCGGAGGTCCTTACGAAGGGAATAATGTTTTTGTAGCAGGTAAGAATGCGACACGATAATAGAACTATAATTTCTGCTAAAATGGATTTATCATGACATTTTTTGTTGAAAGGTTGGGGTCGTACATCTGCACAGAGTTCGTATCAACCTGGCATTTATAGAAAAGTTGAACTCAAAGTATGGAACTTGCAACAATGTGCAGCAAAATATGGATCTCACGCTCCTGGAGGAATTACTCAGAGTATGATGTGTGCTGGACAATATAATAAGGACTCCTGCTTGGTAAACGATAACTTTATTATAAAGTTGTATCAAGAAAGCGTGTAACATATTATTTCATTGAAAGCGTTTTCTTTTTGCACGTTAATGCCTTGATCTGGGAAATGAACTTGTACGAAAACAGGGCGATAGGTAAGATATAATATTATAATAAACTTTTATGATGGAAATATGTATCACTTCAAATTTTTTTTGCTCTTTGTTTTAGCGGTGGACCTCTGATGAGAAGGATGGGTAATCGTTGGGAGCAAATTGGGCTGGTGTCATGGGGTAAGATAAGAATCTTTATTCAAACAAGTTTCGAGCCACTTCGACCCAAAAAAACTCGAGGTTTTCAACATTTATCTTTTATGATGTAATATGAAAGCTTGTAAAATTCTAGGTTAAAAACACCAACCCATGTTGGGGAAGTTGAGACAACGGTGCGGGGCACTTGCAGCAAAGGGGGACCACGATTTCTAATATTGACGATTGAGCTGAATTTTGGTTGGGGACTACTGACTGATCTTTGCCGTTTTAAAATTACGGAGATATAAATTTTTCAATTAAAAAAATTTTTTTTTTTTTTATTCAATTTAACCTTTTTGTAAGGAGCTGTTCTCTTAAAAAAAATTTGACAAAAAATTTTTAATTGAAAAATTTATATCTCCGCGCCAATTCGAATTTGAAAAACGGACAAAAGTTCCCCCTGGGGAATCAGTCAAGTAGTCCCAACCAAAATTTCAGCTCAATCGTCAAATAGGTCCCTTTGCTGCCTTCAAGTGGCCCAGCACCGTTGTCTCAACTTACCCAACATGGTGTTGGCTGTTTTTAACCTAGAATTTTACAAGCTTTCATATTACATCATAAAAGATAATGTTGAAAACCTCGAGTTTTTTTTTGGGTCGAAGTGGCTTGAAACCACTGAAGTGTCTTTATTTAACATAAAAAACACATTATTCATTTTTTATTAAATTAATCAATCCAGGAATTGGATGTGGCGAATGGCCTGGCGTGTAAGTGTTAAAATACTATTTTTATTAATCCCATAATTATAAATAGTGACTGTCTAATTCCCAACCGTTCAAAAATATATAGATATACGAAAATTGCCGACTACCAGGACTGGATTTCTTCCCACAGAAGTTACTAACAGTAGCCTTCCGTCGTAGATTCATTTTTAAGAGTCCATGACAAATGATTAACCTCAAGTGATACCCTTCTTCTGGAGTGAACCATGAATACGTATATGATTTTTACAAAAGTACCTGTTTATATCAAGTCTGCATTTCTAATTAAATACACATTTGTGTTAGTGGTAGCTAATGTGATATAATATGATTGATTTTTGTGTAGTATAGCATGACCTGAGTATTGCATTTATTCATATTTATAAATACATTGTAACTCAAAGCGAATAAACTTTTATTGCCTTGTATGAAATAATATGAGAGATAAATGGAGGATTTTGAGTTCTGTTCTTTTACAAAATATTACAAAATGTTGGGGGACGTGCTTCTCAATTTTGCAAGCTTAAAGTTTTCTTTCGATTTTTCGACCTACAAAAAACGCACATGACATACATCAAATGAAACACTTGTTCTCCGAACACCTGCGTTAGTGTCACAGTCACAAGATGCCGAATTTTAAACAAAAAAAACTTGAAGAACGACATGTTTGAAAGAAACCTATAGCCATGCTCAACTCAAGGATCGTTTAAATGGTTTCTAGAGCAGATCATAATATGTCTCAATCGCATCCATAAACCCACAGTTTCAGGCATAATCCAAAACTGGATTAAATATTCATTGCCAAAACTCAATTTAAGTTAAATCATTCAAAAAATTGTTAGTTTGAATATGCAAATTGCGCAGGTGTTCACTGCTGAGCATTTTTGCACACATGGGCTGCTCAATCTAATGAGATAATGATCAACATTGAACATATTTTATTAATTCATCATGACATCCAACTTTTGTTTGGATGGATTAGGTCAGTGCCAACAACGATGAACCAGATACAAAGTTCAGGCATTGCCTTGTATATCAATGTTATTTGATGCTTTTTATAGGCAATTTAGTATTTTAAGTACATTGACACTATGTGACTTGTTACTTGTTGTCTATTTAAACGTGTAGCAATGTATCGAGTTGAGGCATTAGCATGTAAATTACAGACAGGCTCACAACCAAAAAACATCAATAAAGTGACGAGTTTTTTTTTACCTGAAACATTTATCACAATGAAGAGGAAAAGTGTCGAAAAATTCTGGATTGCCCTTTCCAGTGCATTAATTTTGCCAACTGTTTTGTCCAGTCCAACCGTAATTGATTCTGACACAATTGTTGTTGGAGGTAAAAACATAAAAAAATAAATTTGTCTACATTTAAGCTTGTATTATTTATGTAGACACATTTATAACTTTGTTGACAACAGATCTTTCAGAATCTTTGGAGCCTGGAAGCTTGGCCATACTCAGCAGACATAAAAGAGACGCATATACGAATATAAATGGACAACGAGTTCTGATAAGTTGCTCCACAGCTCGGGACCTCAACGGAGAATGCAAGCCGTTTGGAGAATGCTACCCCATTTTTAAACTACGTGATTCTCACTCAGGCAGGACTGTTGATGAGTATGCATCAGAAACTGAAAACAAGGTTGGAGATGAGCTGCGAAGTATTTACAACGGAGTATCTGGTCCATGCAGTGATTTCGTCCTTGAAACCATTTCCAAAGCTCTAGGCAAGTTATACTATAGCATACTAGTTTATATATCAAACATATTTTTTTTGCATACCAATTACCAATGCATTCTATTTTTTGAAGTTGTTATCTGTGTTTGGATTTTCAGGTACTCCGATTCCCAAACAAACCTATGTGTGTTGTCCAATGTCAAGTAATTTTACAAAGGCAAAACTGCCATCAAGACCTCCAGCACCTGCTAATGCTCCAGAATTTCAGTACAGTCAATGCGGCCGATATTTTGTGGATAAAAGTGCTGATGAAAATAGCACCGAGCCAAACCCTGTTTCTTCAGATGGAGAAGATGAGAAAATTGCGAGTAGAATTGTCAACGGGAGGGTAGCAAATCGAGGAGAATTTCCATGGGCTGTTGCGTTAATGTTAAACGGTCGCCAGTTTTGCGGAGGCTCACTTATCGATGCTCAACATGCAAGTTTTTATTTATTAAACAATTAATATGGATATGGAATGCATGAAACTTTATAAAAATGGTTTTTTAAAAATTTCTTGTCAGGTCCTGACTGCCGCGCACTGCGTATATTTGTAAGTGCGGACAATATAAAAAAAATTAGATTTAAGATTTAAAATTTAAAGTATTCAAAAATGCATTTGGTTTACAAAAATTTCAGCATGAATCGTGGAGATGTGAGTAGATTACGAGTTCAAATAGGGGATCACAACATTTATTCAACGTCGGATGGGCAGCATCAAGTTCGTGGAGCTTCAAATGTCTACTTTCATCGTGGTTTCAGCATGAGAACACTTGTAAGAAAGTGTATAATATGTATATTACGCAGGGTTTATGACTAAAAAGTGGAACTTAATGATTGTTGATAATATGTATTCCTAGTATGATGATGTTGCTGTTATACGGCTAGGAAGTCCTGTAAGCTATAATAGGTTTGTTCAGCCCATTTGTCTATCAACCAATTCATGGGGCCTTGAAAACTTTGTGGCTAACGTAGCAGGTCAGCAAAAGATATTAACTGAATGTTAGGAAGAAACCCCATCAAAGTAATGCTTTTAAATATATTTATATAGGATGGGGGCAATTGTCAAACAGTGGCTCACAGTCATCAGTCCTCAGAACTGTAGGCGTCCGCATTTGGAAACAGCCCGATTGTATGAGAACATATCAAGGTCGAGCTCCAGCTGGAATAACTAATGGAATGGTATGTGCTGGTGGAAGCGGATACGACTCATGCAAAGGGGACAGTGGAGGGCCACTAAGTGTCACAAGAAATTCAAGAGCAGAACAGATAGGAATTGTGTCATGGGGTAAGATAAGATGAGAATCTTTATTAAAGTGTCTTTCCGGTTTCATGAACATAAAAACACATTCATTTTTTACATAATTAATCGTTCCTTAGGCGTGGGATGTGGCAGCTTTCCGGGTGTTTACACAGGGTACGGTAAAAAAAACTCAACCCAAAAAATTTAATTATTATAAAACTCAAACAAATGTAACTATAAAAACAGATGATCAAACTTCAATGGATTAAAAACGAAGATAATGGACCATGGACTATCTTATGCGTATGCGCATCAATAAAGATTAAGTTATACATTAAAAGAGCTAGAGGACAAATATTATTTATATTAACGCCATGTTTTTGTCAACATGTTACTTAAAAAGATTACTATTATTTTCTTGAGAGAGTTCATCTCACTTTGTACAATCAAAATAGACACTATATAATATATAATGCTTTACATTTAGACAATTACCTAATGAAAGGTACATGAACTATTATTAGTATACAGATGCGGAATAAGAACCGATGAATTGGCATAAAAATTTTGCACACGCAAAAAGATCAAAACGATTTTTAAACTCAATCTGCAAACCTGTTGCGGAGATTTTTTGCGAGTCATAGTCAACAATGTTCATAAGATGCATATAATATAAAAGCCCACAGCATCTTTCGGCTAGATCGAAGTAAATGTATTGCATTTACATTACGATAAAATCTCAGTCACGTCGAATCGAAGCTGCTTCTCTAATATGAGCTTCATGCTGCTGTTGACAGGTTCATGGTCTGTCTTGTAAAACGCTTTTATACTAAACCGGCGGCCAAGACCAATGTGACAGGTAAATTGATGATATGGCTTTTTGTTAAGGTCAGTGTCGCTTAATTCCGAGTACAATACGATATACAAGTCGTTCAACTCGATTCAGGTACCTTTTTGCAAGGGTTGATGCTGCTGTTATTATTATTTATATAACTCTTAACAAAGTATTGGTTACGCTTGTGGAGTCATGAAACTCAACATGCTACAAATGGCAACGATTTTGTTTAAAGATTATATGTCAACTAAAATGTACAATAGTACAATGGACCTGAGTTATGTTTATGGGGCAATGTAAAAATGATCATGAATCCTGTATAATAATGCTATTCCAGGGCCTTTTTGTTATGTTTTAAAACAACAAACAATGCAATGAATACTAACTATTTTACGGAGAAAGAAATTCCACTTTTTATAGGTAGTATAAATATTCAGCCAAATACAGGAATACTTCAGTCAGATAGTCAATGCTTATCCTTCTTATGTTTGGGGGATAAAACTTGTCTTATTGATAGCGCATTGACTTAGTTGGTGGTGAAGCTGTGAAAACAAAAGTTGATGTTTTAAAAAACTACACAAATATGCGTTTCCTAATTATATTTGCAATTTTTTCCATTGCCGTTGCATTTGGATCAGAACTGGACATAATTGATTTTAGCAGTGATGATACTGTAGTCGTTGAAGGTAATAATAAAACAGTACTCAGCTAAATTACTTAATTTTGATAATTTTCTACATGAAAAGAGTTTATAATATTATTTTTAGCTCTGGACGATGAAACGGAAGCATCTGCTACGACAACTCTTCCAGTTGAAGAGCGTGTTGAGGACTCCCTCGATGGAAGTAAAAGTCGACAGGAGCTTCCAAATAATTACTGTGTGACCAACACTGGATTATCGGGAACATGTGAACCAGTGCAAGAATGCTTTCCCCGACTATTCCCTGTGAAGAGTTCTGATGACTCTGAAAGCGATGATGATACTCCTGGACAAACTGGAGTCTACAATCAAGTTTTGGCAAAAGTAACTTACACTTAATTGTTTTATTGCTTTAAATTAAATTACTTGTATACAATATACACAAATAACAAATATATTTCAACTTTTAAACAGTTACTCATCGAAGCTTCAGGATTTTGTGGTTCATCTCGCGACGCCCCAACAGTACCATTAGGTTAGTGTTTGTAAATCCAATATTTTGTAGTAAATCGCAGATTTGTACCATTATTCGCTGAGGTCATTTTACATTTTTTTTAAAGCTGTTCGAAATACTGGAAGAGTATGTTGTGCTACTTCAAAGGTGAACGAAACGTTTCCATTGGAAGATCCTTCTAGCTCTAATGACACATCAGCTATTGAAGCTGACTACTTGAAGAAACCTTGTGGATACATAAAAGTGGATCCAAAGACTCTTCCCAATCCTGAAAAAGTTGTTGGTGGAAGACCAGCAGGATTAGGTAAAATGAGCTTATTAATAATGAAATAAAATTTATTTGGTGCTTGTTAGTGAAAAGTTTTTTTTTAAATCTTTATTTAAAGGGGAATTTCCTTGGCAAGTGGCTATGCTTCGAAGAGGTCAACAGTTCTGTGGTGCAAGTCTATTAGATTCCAAGAACGTTCTCACTGCTGCTGTAAGTAAATATTATGCAAATATTTTTAGTATACACATAACAGACTTTCATGACTAAATGGATGATATTTTTATTGCAGCACTGTGTAGAGTTGTAAGTAAAAGTCTAGAACAATACTTTAATTAAGTAATAATTACTAACAGCATTTATGTATAATTTTTGTTAATGCACCCTTGATGTTTTATAAAATTATAGCATGACTCAAAATGATGTTAAAGCTCTAAGGCTTCACATGGGCGACCTGGTCCTTTACACAAACAGCGATGGACAACATGTTGAAAGAAAAGCAAAGCGTGTTCTGTACCACAAAGGGTTTACTATGAAGAATCTCGTAAGATTTACAAATCAATTGGGCTGTTTACTCTTATTGCAACTTTATAAAATAGGTTAATGAATGTTTTTAATTTGATTTGTTTCAGGATCACGATGTAAGCTGTGCTATGGAATATAAATAATTTCATAATTGTTTGTTTTTAATTGTCATTTTTCGTATTCATGTATAGATTCCATTTGGACCGACCAGTCGAATTTTCAAAAACAATTCAGCCAGTATGTCTTCATCCCGGAAATCCTGCTTATGACACTGGAAGTACTGAGGCTGATGTTTCGGGCTGGGGAACTACTTCCTCAGGTGGTAGCCAGTCCTCCAAACTTCTAGCTGTCAAGCTCCGTGTCATCACACAGAGTGAATGTAACCAAAAGTATTCTAAAGTTGGAAAATCAGTAGGACCGGGAATGGTGAAATAAAAAAAATTCTAATTTGTACTATATTAACAAAAATATTTAACTAATAAAAAGTATCAAAACACATATTCGTAATGATCTTTTCAGGTATGCGCTGGATCGCCGGGAAAAGATTCTTGCCAAGTACGTACTTACAATTAATTGATATAATATATGAATATTTAACATATGATGACTGACAAACGTGGGAATTTTATAGGGCGATTCTGGCGGACCTCTTGTCATGGACTCTAGAGGTCAAGCTAAACAAATTGGAATCGTGTCATGGGGTAAGATAAGATGAGAATCGTTATTCAAGT